>JBBPBX010042224.1:0-28496 GCA_038048925.1 Garcialebias charrua
ATACCCTTTTTAATTCTGCCATTTTTAACTTTCGTTTTGAACGACCGGTTTCTTGAAGTCCACGCCCTTCAACGATCTGTTTACGCCCTCTGTAACAGCCAGTATCTGTAATGTGTTGTTGTTTTAAAATTAGCTCTTTTTTTATTACTCATTTGACTTACTGTTAGTGCTAGCTTAAGATAACTTACCGAAACCCGTCTGAGCGCGCCGCAATTTGCTGCTCCTTTTAGCATTAGACCACCCGAATCCGATGCTAATGTTAGCTTGTTCCTCTTCCGGTGTTCGCCAGCTCCGCTCGTTGCACGCGGAGATTTTGGGAGTTATCGCTGTTCCAGTCAAGACACACACAAAGTTCACCAAGTGTCTCCCGTAAATTAATCCGTAAGGAGAAGGTCCTCGCTGCTGCGAGGCTGCTGCGAGGCTGCAGCGAGGCTGTACAGTTGAAGCTCCGCTCCATCGCGCCAGAAGAGGGTCCCGTTGCCGCCGGTCCCTACGCCGGGGGTCCGCTCGTTTAATTTTTGCCGGCTGCGCGTTGGGAGCGATCGCAAATACACTAAAAATTGAACTAAAACATAAAAATAACAATTATACTTTATTTATAAAGCCATTTAAAAAACCACAGCTGCAACAAAGTGCTGTACACATGAAATTAAGAACATATAAACAAAAGATGAGATGAAATCATGAAAAACAACAGTCATGTGTTTAATACAGAAGTGGGTGGAGCATCACCAGGGGTTGCTAGGTGAGGGGCTGGACTCAGGTTGGGGTGGGTTGTGGCAGATTGGCTGCGGTTTGTGACGTCACAAACCGCAGGAAGTGAGAAACGAACCGTTTTTATCACAGACAAATAAATCTACTTAGAGTAAATAAACCACTGGGTGCATTTCTTTGGCCTTAGGACTGTTTTTTTATGAAGTACATACCCAAAGTTGAGTAAAAAAAAACATTAAAAAGTGAATTTTGCATGTGTGGTCGGTCCCCTTTAAGAAATTAGTCTTTACTGTTAGCAAAATGTTCTGCTGTTGCTTGCTGCTGCTGTTTGTTAATTTTTTGGTTGACACAATCTTTTGACACAATCTTTCCTATTCATGTCCTCATTAAATTAGGTTAGTAAATGGCTTTGACCTGAAGCGCGTTTAAAAATTTAAAAAATTAAAAAAATCTTTCGGGGGTGGGGGGTGGCGCAACGTTTGTCACCTTTTTCATCCCTTCTGAGTTTGCAGGTATGGTAATAGCGGCACTCAGAGATATTAAACTTCCACCTTCTAAGCCCAGATTAATTCAAAAAGGGGATTTGAAATGTTTTTGTGAACAGTCATTCCTCTGGGATCTATCTCACTTTGACTGGCAACGTATTCTATTAACCAACGACGTGGAACTATTTTCATAATAGTTTCATTTATTTTGTGAACAAACACACTCCTTTCCACCAGTTCAGGATAAAGGGATGTGACAGCCCCTGGTTTACTCCTGAACTAGCTGACCTCCTACACAAGAGAGACTATCTTTGAACCGCAGCGAGAAAATCTGGCTCAGACTCTGATTGGTTGAATTTTCAGCAGCTGAGGAATAAATGCACAACTGCCATCAAAGCTGCAAAACGTAACTATTTCTTATCTCAGACCTCCAAAAATCTAAACGACCCCAAAAAATTCTGGAAAACCATCAAATCTCTCTCAGGCACCCCCCAATCATCTGACCTCCCATCACAACTTCTTGTTAACTCCGTTCCTGTGTCAAATAAGCACGAGATCCTGAACTGTTTCAACAAACATTTTGTTGCTTCTAGTTCATTATTTGACACAGTTACTAATGGAAAATCAGCCACTTCATCTAATAACCAAATTTCCACAAATCAAAACCCTCCTACAAGTCAATCCTCAGTTAATCACACCTTCTCTTTTTCTCCGTTCTCAGTCAGTGAGGTAAATAAACTGTTAAAATATCTTAATCCTAAAAAATCTGCAGGTCCAGATGAACTTCCACCTGGCTGCTCATATCATCACAGTCCCTGTGACCCACATCTTTGACCTGTCCATAAGCAAAAACTCCATTCCGGATGCTTGGAAAACAGCCTTTGTTCTTCCTTTGCTGAAGGGAGGTGACCCCACCTCACTGAACAACTATTGACCAATCTCTAAACTCTGCATTTTAGCCAAGGTTCTAGAAAAACTGATAAACTCTCAAATCAAAAATTATCTGGACTCATTTAACATCTTACCTCTCCATCAATCTGGTTTCAGGAAACAACACAGCACAACAACTGCTTCTCTGAAGGTTCTGAATGATGTTGTTGAAGCATTGGATGCTAAGGACTATTGTGCTGCACTTTTCTTAGACCTGTCTAAAGCTTTTGACACTGTGTGGATCATAACATCTTGTGTCATAAGTTCTCAGAAATTGGTTTCTCAGATCACACCATTGGTTGGTTTTCTAACTATCTTTCCGATCGGAGGCAATGTGTTCAACATAACTGTACTTCTTCCAGTTATTTAACAGTCAACAATGGTGTACCACAAGGTTCAGTCTTCGGACCAACCCTCTTTACAATCTACATAGGTAATGTAGGTCAGAGCATCCTTGATGCATCCTTACATTTCTATGCTGATGACACAGTTGTTTACTGTCGAGCTAAAACAGTAGCTAAGGCTTTCCAGCTTTTGCAATCCGCTTTTGAATCATCCTGTCAGATTTGTTCCATCTCAAACTTGTCCTAAATGTTGATAAAACCAAAGGGATGTTTTTTTCAAATAGGAAGTCAGTACCAGCAGTTTTTCCTCTCTGATTTTATCCTCAAATGGTGTACCTACTGTATTGAGTTTGTTGATTCCTATAAATATTTGGGTATCCTGGTCGATTTGCATCTCTTAAGCTCCACGTGGAAAACCTAGTAAAGAAACTGAAAGTTAATTTGGGTTTATTTTTCAGAAACAGATTCTGTCTAACACTGAATGCTAGGAAACGCCTTGTATCTGTGACTTTCCTTCCCTCCATTGATTACGGTGACATTATCTACATGAACGTTTCTACAAGCACCCTGCAGATGTTGGATGCTGTCTATCATGGTGCACTAAGATTCATAACTGGCTGTGATTATTGTACCCACCACTGCACCCTGCATTCACTGGTTAACTGGACATCATTAACCTCACGCACTTTTCCACTGGTACATTTTCATCTTTAAATCACTTCTTGGTCTGCTGCCTTCATACATCTCCTCCTACATGTCTCTGTGTGAGTGCAGCTACAGCGTGCGCTCTCAGGACATGATCACCTGCAGTGTTCCATCAGTGAGAACTTAGCTTGGCAAAAGGGCCTTCTCCTACTCTGCTCCTGCTTCCTGGAATATCTTACAAAAAGATCTGAAGCTCTCGACCTTGACCTCTCTAAATGGCTTTAAGAATCTGTTGGAATCCTGGCAAAAACCAATGCAGACATGTTCCTGTTTTTGATTTTCTACATTTGCCTTATAATATGTCTGTTTTACTACGTTGACATCTTTGTTTTAACTTGTTAAAAAAAATCTGTATGCCTCTCTTATGATTGTCTATTGTTGATTGTCCAAGGAAAATCTACTGTTGCCATCATTCTTTGTTTGTAGCCAGGTCTCTCTTGTAAATGAGTCCTCGAGGCTCAATGGGATAAACCTGCCTAAATAAAGGTTGAATGAATGATAAATAGATTTTAGGCTCAAAACAACGAGTGTCTTAAAAACCAGCCTCATGTCTGATGTTTGATTTATTATTAGTTCTTTGTTTCTTTTTTAAATCTACTGTGAAAAACTATCTTATTATACACTTGGCAATGAGGGCAGTTCACTCACTGAAGTAAATATTTTCATTTCTGTTAAAATATGAAATGCATTACATTTTTACAGTATTCAATGTAATGGGATGTATTTCAGTGTAAATCGTCAGGTAGCTCATTTAGCAGCAAAGGCAGAATGGTCCACTACATAAATGTACAATGCAGGGGTTTGAAGGCCTCTCAGAACAGTACTAAATAATTTTACTGTCAAAGACATACTTGCTGTTGGATAATTTTATTATCCTATCATCATCTCATTACTCAAATAATCTGCTCTGAGGATACGAGATTTTTCAACCCAGTTTTACTCCTTGCAAGTGGGGGGCAGAGTTAACACACAGGCTTACACAGATGTTACATCGAAGCTCCGGTCGTAAGGTCTGCCCACAGCAAGTATAAAGAAGAGTCTTTTTAAAATGCTCATCGGGCAGAGATGAGGTCAAAACATCTGCTTTCCAGCTTCCACGCCTTGGAGTTCATCAGTTGTGCAGGCTCCTCTCTGTTCAGACAAAACAACTCTTAACTCACACACATTCATTTAACATTAGTAAGTGAGAATATCCATGACCTTTACATAAGTTCCCCTGACACTTGCCTAATCAGAGGTACAAGTGCACCTGCATACATATTTTCTTTAAATGGGGAAGTAAAAACTTGGTTGTTTTGACTAAAATGTTTTTTATTGGTGCCGGATGGACAAACATATGTAGTCTGTATTTATTCCAAGGTTACTTTTTTGTTTCAAACTAAAAATGGATTTATGGATTTCAAAATAATCACCAAATTCTCTTTTGGTTTAGTTCAGTTCAGCCTGTCTGCTACCAGCTACAGTCGTGAGTTAAACATCAGCTATATAAGACTTAAAGAAAGCAAAGTTTAGTTCTTTAAAACTGTCCTATTAGAGCTGCATCTTTTTCTGACTGAATCAGATTAAAGTGTTTTTGATGTGAAGCTTTTCAGTGACATGATCTGGTTGTTAAGATTTTGAACCCATGTGCAATGTCAATGTCAATTTTATTTATATAGCACATAAAAACAACCGAAGTCGACCAAAGTGCTTTACAGTAAAAACAAAACAAAAAAAAACAACAGCGTAAAATGCATCTAGTGCCACTAAACATAATAAAGCTATCAGTAAATACACAACAATAAAATCTGCTCAAATTTTGATCTCAGATTCTGCGAGGATCAAATGCCAAGTAAAAGAGATGAGTCTTAAGTGAAGATTTAAAAGTGTCAACAGTCTGAGCGCTCTTTACTTTCTCGTGTGCAGGCAGAGAGCAGGAGACTCGGGAGTAAAATAATAACAATTTATTTTTCAAAAAGCAAAACAGAAGTACTGACAGCAAGGACTTACATTAGGTTTACATGAAGAGGCAGACCACACCATGAATACTGTGGAAAGGTTGGAGTGATGGTTAATCAATGCCCCCATACCAGGGGAGTGAAAATACACAGACTAAATACAGATGCTAATGAGACAGAGCGGGAAACACCTGGAATGATTACAATTAAGGACAGGTGTGCGCAGGAGCAGAAACACGAGGAAGAGGAAAAATACAGGGAGGTGCAGAAAACACAGGGGAGATAGACTCTTCTCATTCAGGAGCACAAAATTCATTCAACCTTTATTTAGTCAGGTAAATCTCATTGAGCCTCGAGGGCTCATTTACAAAAGCGACCTGCTACAAACTAAAGAATGATGAACAGCAATGGTAGAATTTCCTTAAACAACAAACAACAGAAAAAAAAAACATAGGAGAGAAATAGAAAGTGAAATGCAAAGTATCAAAACTAGCAAAACACCACAAGGTAGATGTACAAAATCAAAAACAAGAACATATCTGCAATGGTTTTTGCCAGGATTCCAAAAGATTCTTAAAACCATTTAGGGAGGTCAGGGCCGAGAGCTTCAAATCTTTTTGTAAGATATTCCAGGAAGCAGGAGCAGAGTAGGAGAAAGCCCTTTTTCCAAGTTCAGTCCTCACTGACGGAACACTGCAGGTGATCATGTCCTGAGAGCGCACACTGTAGCTGCACTCACGTAAAGACATGTAGGAGGAGATGTATGAGGGCAGCAGACCGAGAAGTGATTTAAAGATGAAAATGTACCAGTGGAAGAGTCTGCGTGAGGTTAATGATGTCCAGTTAACCAGTGAATACAGGGTGCAGTGGTGGGTACGATAATCACAGCCAGTTATGAATCTTAGTGCACCATGATAGACAACATCCAACATCCGCAGGGTGCTTGTAGGAGCATTCATGTAGAGAATGTCACCGTAATCAATGGAGGGAAGGAAAGTCACAGATACAAGGCGTTTCCTAACATTCAGTGTTAGACATGATCTGTTTCTGAAAAAGAAACCCAGTTTAACTTTCAGTTTCTTTACTAGGTTTTCCACGTGGAGTTTAAAAGAGAGCTGTGAATCAACCAGGATACCCAAATATTTATAGGAATCAACAAACTCAATTGGGACACCATTTGATTTAAAGTCTGAGCTGCTCTTATCAAGTCAAAGTCAAAGTCAACTTTATTATCAAAACTGCAATATGTACAGGACATACACAGGATTGAAATTGCATTTCTCTCTCAGTCCCTCGGTGCAACAGTAACCATTTAAACACTAAACAATTAAACAAGCATAAAATGAAATAATAAAAGTTTAGTACAGTCCTGAGTTTTTTGCATAGTAGTTTTTCATAGTAGTATAAAAGTATAAAAAGTTTCACCAACATCAAAAACACCAACATTTAATAAAAATAATCATAAAATGAAATAGAGTGTAATACTGTCCCGAAGTATAAAGTATAAAAAGTATATCTATAAAATAAATGAAGGTTCTGGCATTTGACATTTGTAAAGAGTGACAAAGCAGCATATGAGGTTAATGTACACAGTATATGTATGAGGTATTTGATATTGGTATAGAGATAAAGTGGCATTATGCAATAAGGCTAGTAAAAAGAATATATACTGTATATCAGCAGTAGTGTAGATATAAAAAGTCTAGATGTAAACAGTAGTAATAAATGTAAACAGTAGTAATAAATGTAAACAGTAAATGTAAACAGTAGTATGACTATAGGCAGTAATGTAATACAAACATTAGTGCAAATATGAGAAGTAGTGCAAACTGAATGAGCACATGACCGTGAGTTGAGTGAATGACCCGTATTGATGACACAGAGTCCAGTGTTAAAAACTTTGTGTTGTGTGGTAATGTGTGAAAGTTTTTTGTGATTAAGGCAGTACAAGTGGGAGGGAGGGCAGAGCTGGCAGAGTGTTAAGCATCCTGACTGCCTGATGAACAGAGCTGTCTCTCAGTCTGCTGGTTCGAGCCTGGAGACTCCTCAGTCTCCTCCCTGATGGCAACAGGCTGAAGCAGCTGTGTAGTGGGTGTGTGGGATCACCTGCCATGCAGAGGGCTTTCCGAGTGAGGCGGTTGCTGTGTAAGTCCTGTAGTGAGGGCAAGGAGGTGCCGACAATCTTCTCAGCTGCTCTCACTATACGCTGGAGGCTCTTTCGGCAGGATGCAGTACATGCACCAAACCACACCGTGATGCAGCTGGTCAGGACACTTTCTATGGCGCCCCTGTAGAAGGTGCACATGATGGGGGTTGGAGCTCCAGCTCTTTTCAGCTTGCGGAGAAAGTAGAGGCGCTGGTGAGCCTTCTTGGCCAGTGATGCAGTGTTCCTGCTCCAGGACAGGTCCTCTGAGACGTGCACTCCCAGGAACTTGGTGCTGTCCACTCTCTCCACTGTGGTGTTGTTGATGGTCAGAGGGGCATGTTGGGCATCCCTCTTCCTGAAGTCCACAACAATCTCTTTTGTCTTCTCCACGTTGAGAGTGAGATTGTTGTGTCCGCACCACAAGGCCAGGCGGCTCACCTCGTCCCTGTAGTCCGTCTCATCGTTGTTGCTGATGAGACCCACCACTGTTGTGTCGTCCGCAAACTTGATGAAGTGGTTGGAGCTGTATGATGGTGTGCAGTCGTGTGTTAGCAGGGTGAATAGAAGGGGGCTCAGCACACATCCTTGTGGGGCTCCTGTATTCAATGTGATGGTGCTGGATGTGTTATTCCTGACCCGTACTGCCTGTGGTCTCCCGGTCAGGAAGTCTAGCAGACTGTCCAGTTTAAGGATGAGCTGTTGGGGGATGATGGTGTTGAATGCCAAGCTGAAGTCAATGAACAGCATTCTAACATAAGAGTCTTTTGTGTCCAGATGTGGGAGAGCTGTGTGGAGGGCAGAGGAGATGGCATCGTCGGTTGAGCGATTAGACCGATATGCAAATTGGAAGGGATCCAGGGAGGCAGGGAGGACAGATTTGATGTTTTTCATGACTAGCCGTTCGAAGCACTTCATCAGGATGGGGGTGAGTGCTACCGGACGATAGTCATTGAGGCAGGAGGGCGTTGCCTTCTTTGGGACAGGTATGATGGTTGTGGCTTTGAAACAGGTGGGGACGATGGCCTGACTCAGCGAGATGTTAAAGATGTCTGTGAAGACCGCTGCGAGTTCCCCTGCACAGTCCTTCAGCACACGACCAGGTATGTTGTCAGGACCAGAAGCTTTCCGGGCATTGATCTTGATGAATGATCGCTTTACGCTGTCTGAGGACAGCACCAGCACCTGGCCATCAGGAGAGGGGGGGAGTTTTTGTGCAGGTGTGCTGTTACATGCCTCAAACCGAGCAAAGAAGTCATTCAGTTCATTCAGCGTGGAGGTTGTGCTGTCACAGGTCTGGGGGGATGGTTTGTAGTTAGTGATGGTCTGTATTCCCTGCCACAGACTCCGTGTGTCCTTGCTGTCCTTGAAGCGGTGAGCTATTTTCCTTGAATACTGCTTCTTGGCCTTTCTGATGCCCCGGGCCAGGTTGTTTCTGGCTGTCCTCAGGCCCACCTGATCCCCCGCTTTGAAGGCAGCATTCCTGGCTCTCAGGAGTCTGTAAACCTCTGCTGTCAGCCATGGCTTCTGATTTGCCCAAACAGTGATGGTCTTGAGGTTGGTAACATCATCAATGCATTTTGTGATGTATGAACATACAGTGTCTGAGTACTCCTGGAGACATGTGTTGTTGTTTGTGGTAGCAGCTTCCTTGAACATGCTCCAATCTGTGGTGTCAAAACAGTCCTGGAGTGCCTCTGAAGACCCCTCTGGCCACACTCGTATCTGCTTGCGAACTGGTTTTGTGACTTTCACCAGTGGTCTGTAAGCTGGTTTTAGCAAGACACAGATATGATCAGAAGCACCGATGTTGGGGAGGGGGAGGGCCTTGTAAGCACTTTTCATGGTGGTGTAAACTTGGTCCAGTGTATTTTTGCCTCTTGTTGGAAAGTTTATGTTTCTGTACATTATGTAGACGTTTGCTCATATGGGTGTATTAACTCCCATTTGAGCATCTTTGAGTTGAGGCTAAATTGGTCTTAAAAATCAAAGTTTTCTAGTTGTCTAAATCCAGTTTTAGATTGTCAAATATATCTCTGGGTTTAACCAAGATTGGTTACAAAACTAACTTTGTTCCAGTGTAGACATCTAGTTCATGTGCTCTGATGCATTCTGACCCAAAAACATTCACATCATGTTGCTGCTGATCTGTTTCATGTTGCTGTTGATCTGTTTCATGTTGCTGCTGATCTGTTTCATGTTACTGTGCTCATGCGTGCTCATCTGCTCACACAGACTCATGTTTGTGCTGCTTTTTGAAGTAATGTTTTTTTTATTATATTAGTGCTTAGTGTATTTTTAGTTGATGTTTTTCCTAGTTCATATCTTAGATGTTATTACTGTTTTTCTTTTACATTTTATTGTTACATCCAACTTGGATGTAACTGGGACCCTGTGTACATAATCTCGTTCCATCACATGTACCACATGTGGTGTGAATGACAATAAAGAATCTATGACTTTCTGATTCCAAACCACAGAGTCAAAGTTTCTTTATTTGTTGTTTGCACCATATGTGGTACATGTGGTGGAACAAAATTGTGTACACAGGGTCCCAGTTACATCCAACAAAAGCATAAATTACATAAGAAAAACTGTAATAAGATCTAAGATGTGAAGAAAACACTAAGCTAAGAATACACTAAGCACTAGTAGTACAAAAACAACATACAGTATTCATATTGAGTCATATTCACTCTTACAATAAAAAAGGCTAAAAATAAAATTAGTTTTTTGTCAGCTCCATCAGTCTTATTAGTATATTTTTCCTATAGCGTTTACCTTTTCCTTTTTTTCTCTTTTTTTAAATCACATTTTCTGTTATAGATAACAGAAAATCCACTTTCTTTCTAGGGTTTCCCTCTTCCACATGTGTGTAAACCTTATGGGGCCATGTTTTTGGCACAGAGCCTCCCCCCGCCCTTTCACAGAGCAATTAGGAGACCCCACAGCAGCTCTTTGGAGTGCCCACCAGTGACTGCATGAACCAAGGAGGAGAAGTTAGCGGGTGTGTTTAGTGGTCAGCCTCGGGCCTAGGAGGGGCCACAGGATGGGCGCCCCTGCTTCCATTCAAACTTGTGAACACTAACAGTTGTGCCACTTAGGGGACTTGCAAGTGGCACTACCGGCATCATTGTGTGATCTTGGGAAACCCACAGCTGCTGAATGAGCTCCAGGGCCGCTCCATTGTGCTTGAGGGTCGCCCACAACCCCCCCCCACACACACACACACGCACACACACACACACGAACACATGAACAATCATCACCCAGTCTCTCAATCAAATGGTAGAGGTAAAGAGGGAGGGTGTATGGACTCCTCTATTCATTCACTCAGAAACTCATTTACGCTGCAAAAACACATTTTACACTAGACAGCTGAATTTTTTTTTTTTCAAATGAGCACTTTATCCCAGTTACGCTTCTGATGACTAGATATAGCAGCTAAATGTACAATATGTGATCATTATAGCTTGTTTTAACCATGAAATAAACATTGCCTTTAAACAGGTATGAATTCACAACTGAAGAGAAATTAATTTCTCTCAAAGGTGTTTGTGAAGTAAACCCATAACAGTGATAATCACTCTTTTTGTGTTTGTGTGTTAATAAGTGGTCGGCTCTTTGTCAGTAACCTGTAAGTACCCTTAAGTGTTTGTGTTGACTGGACATTAGTATCCGAGATCTGAATATGCAAATGTATGCTCCGTCAATTATCGCCAATTAGTTGAGATTGTGGGTATTTCTCTCAAGGCATTGTCCGGCCTTCTTTCCTGTGTCTTCGTTTTATTATCGGCCATTGCACTCTTGTACCAGCCACCCTCTGCATTCACCCGACACCCCCCTCCCTGTTCCCCATCGTCTCTGGGACAGCACATCCTTTTTTAGTGGGGGGTTACTGGTAATTAATTAGTCGGCGACCCACAGCCTGGTTTGACTTTGCAGACTGAGTGGGTTGCAGACTGGCCAGACTGGCTGGGATTAACGGGGCTTTTTGACCTAAATAGCCAGTTCGGTGCGTGGGTCCCGGGACAATGGGGGTTGATTGGTCTTGACTCGGTCAGAGGCCCCGGCCAATTATCTATTGATTGGTGCTTTACAGAGGCTGTGTTTATTCACAGCTCTCACACCAACACACTCACTGACCACGTCGCCTTCAATGAGGAGGCCTTGTGGAAAACTTATACACACAAACATGTACTGTTAATTATGAGCTTAACATGGTAACGCTTTTAGACAAGCACAATAATTATTTTACACTAATGATGCTTATAATAGGTATACCTGTCAAACTCAGCTGCAGGCTAGATTGTGATATCCCACTAATGGCTGTATTAAAGAGAGCTGAAGAACCTCTCCCATCCCCAAAAGACTCACGCAGTTTTAGTTATATAATTGATATAATTGACGTGCATCTATGAAAACCACTTGTAATTTTTGCCTTTGCATTTATTTTTGTCTGCAGAGGGTGAAAGCTGCCATTTTGAAAGCTTTTAACAATCCCACGGAGAAGACTGCAAATGAGGAGACTAAACGCCAAGTGAAAGGTTGCTGCAAACATGCCCCACACACACATCAAAGATCTGTAGTCCCACCTTGTGTTGGTTAGTGGAAACACAGACACCAATAATTCAGGGGACAATAAAATTTGAGAAAATGTATGCACTTGATGAACTGTTCTTTATAAATAAAAAATATATAAAATATATAGAGAACATATTAATTAACCTGCTTTGTTTTAATTCTTTATGGTCTTGACCTACATTTAATTCACACGTACCATCATTCCCTGAGAACTGTCTTGTTTGTTCTTCCTCACAGCGTACGGAAAAGAAGGTGTGAAGATGAACTTTGTGGACCGAATCTTTGTCGGCGAGCTTACCAACACAATTATGTGTGAGGAGTGTGAGCATGTAAGTGTATGCTGAAGAACTGAAGGAAGTGAAACAAACAAGCATGGGTGAACGTGTTAATGTTCACTAGAGCAATGCTTGATTCAGCTGACTAATGACGAGAAGCAGCTATTTATAATGCATGACCCCATCGAGACTGGTTGTGTTATCTTTTATATTGTTTATATTTTAGTCCTTTTGCTTCAGATGACTTGTGAATTGGGTTTTTTAATGCCATTCGTTTTAAGCAGTACAAGTATTTCTCATTACCCTCATAAATGGGCAGATACTTTTCATTGAGCTAAAATCAGGACAAATAAAAGTAAGTCATCAATTTCACCAGCTGTGACACCCGGGGAACCTTTCTAACTTTTACGTCTTCATCAAAATGATAATCATGTAACAAGCAAACAAAAAGCTAGTACAAATTCAAGCAATGTCATTAGAAAAGCAAACAGAAAGTGCTTCAAGGACCAGCTCAAACACCAACTGTTGGCAGCAGGCACTTCCAGTAAGAGACCTGCGTGGTGAAGAAAGCGAATGCCACGGTGCGAACTGAAGGACGTGACTGCAGGAAGAGGGCGCCCGGTGTGGAGAACCACCAGCTTCCTCTTTAAGACATGTTAAATGACTCTGCTAGCAGTGAGGTTGTTAGCAGCATGGTTCTGCTAGCAGTGTTGTCCTGTTAGCAGCATGATGATAATAATGAATGCAGCTATGGATGTTGACTGCCCTTCAGAACGTGTCCGGCAGACACAGAACATTCAAAGTTCCCCGTGAAACCGAACTGTACTGTAGAGTTTGGTCCATGCAGGCGGATAGTGGATCATGGAGACGGCCATCATGACAGGCCAGAGCCTGAGCCCATGGCGGGAAAGGGGCTGGATGGTTGGGTTCTAGTGGGATGAACTGAGCTGCAGATGGACCTCGTAGGTCTCAGTGAATTCCTGGTGGAACGGAGCGGCTCAGAGAGTGGTGGGTCATATCGAACCATCCTGCCGGACCCACAGCACTTTGCTTTATTGTTGTAGTCTTCCCATGTTCCCGGTTGAGTGTAGATGAATACCAGGTTGTCATATTTGTTTGTGTGGTTTCTTTTTCAGATCTTCACAGTAAAGGAAGCTTTTATAGACATCTCTTTACCCATCATAGAGGAGAGGGTGAGCTCCAAATATAATCATTGTGAATAATGTAGAGAATCATCTTTTGTCAAATGTGTAACAAAAACTAAGCATGTGACTAATTCAGAAGTTGATGTTACTTTTGTTTTCAGTTTAAACAGTTTAGCGGGTAAAGTTTGTTTTGTTTTCTCCTCGCTCTCCTCAGATATCTAAACCATCCAACCCTGGTCGCCTGGGGAAGGGCCCCCGTGAGCTGGATGCTCAAACTGCACACAGTGAGCAGGTTCTTTCTGCAGCGCAGTCGGTCTGCAAGAACACCAGGAAGCTAAACGGACAGGTAACGTCTCACAAGTCTGGATTAGAGCTGCACAAGAGCAACAACTCTCAGACACAACTAACATGCCAATAAAGTTTCACCAGTCAAGCATCTCCGCAGTAATCTCTGTAATAAGTTTGCCTTATTTTTATCATAAAAACTATATTTAAAATTAAAATAAAAAGTTCCAACCCCACAATGGAGATTAAATACAAGTGTACTGAATGACTTACAATTTATAAAACTAATCAAATCTGACATAAATATATTTCTAAAAGAAAACAATAATGGAGAGGTTAATCCAGAAATAGTTTGGAATACACTTAAAGCGGTTATGAGGGGTAAAATTATATATTTTTGTGTCCAAAAAAAGAGAGCAAATCAATTAAAACTATCAGAATTAAACAATGAAATAAAAGAGGTTGAGACAAAACATAAGAAAGAATTAAAACCAGAACACAGTATAAAGCTTAAAATACTAAGAAATAAACTTAACGCTATGTATTTACAAGACTCGCGGAGGCGGGCTCTGTGTTTACATCAACAACGCATGGTGTCGTGATGCTGCTGTGGTCTACAAACACTGCTCACATTTAGTGGAGTTCATGACTATTAAATGCAGACCGTTCTTTTTACCGAGGGAGTTTACAGCTGTTTTGATTGTTGCTGTATATATCCCCCCAAGCTCCAACAGCAAAGATAGAGGTGAGGCACTAAATGAACTATATCTGCACATCAGTGAGCAACAAACAGCCCACCCTGATGCTTTTCTCATCACGGCTGGTGATTTCAACCATGCAGATTTAAAGAGTGTTCTTCCAAAAACATACAGAAACATAAACTTTGCAACAAGAGGAAACAACACCCTGGACCAGGTTTACACCACCATGAAAAATTCCTACAGAGCCATCCCCCTCCCCCACATTGGTGCTTCTGACCATATCTGTGTTATGCTAAAGCCAGCATACAGGCCACTGGTGAAAGTCACAAAACCAGTCCGCAAGCAGATACGAGTGTGGCCAGAGGGGTCTTCAGAGGCACTCCAGGACTGTTTTGACACCACAGATTGGAGTATGTTCAAAGAAGCTGCTACCACAAACAACACCACATGTCTCCAGGAGTACTCAGACACTGTATGTTCATACATCACCAAGTGCATTGATGATGTAACCAACCTTAAAACCATCACTGTTCGGGCTAACCAGAAGCCATGGCTGACAGCTGAGGTTTACAGACTCCTGAGAGCCAGGAATGCTGCCTTCAAAGCGGGAGATCAGGTGGGCCTGAGGGCAGCCAGAAACAACCTGGACCGGGGCATCAGAAAGGCAAAGAAGCAGTATTCTGGGAAAATAGCTCACCGTTTCAAGGACAGCAGGGATACACGCAGTCTGTGGCAGGGAATACAGACCATCACAAACTACAAACCACCCCCCCAGACCTGTGACAGCTCAGCCTCTGCGCTGAATGAACTGAATGAGTTCTTTGCTCGGTTCGAGGCAAGTAACAGCACACCAGCACATAAACTCCCCCCCTCTCCTGATGGCCAGGTGCTGACGCTGTCCTCAGACAGCGTAAGGCGATCATTCATCAAGATTAACGCCCGGAAGGCCTCTGGTCCTGACAACATACCTGGTCGTGTGCTGAAGGACTGTGCAGGGGAACTCGCAGCGGTCTTCACGGACATCTTTAACATCTCACTGAGCCAGGCCATCGTCCCCACCTGTTTCAAAGCCACCACCATCATCCCTGTCCCAAAGAAGGCAACGCCCGCATGCCTCAATGACTATCGCCCAGTAGCACTCACCCCCATCCTGATGAAGTGCTTTGAACGGCTAGTCATGAAAAGCATCACATCTGTCCTCCCTGACTCCCTGGATCCCTTCCAATTTGCATACCGACCTAATCGCTCAACCGACGATGCCATCTCCTCTGCCCTTCACACAGCTCTCACACATCTGGACACGAAGGACTCCTATGTTAGAATGTTGTTCATCGACTTCAGCTCGGCATTTAACACCATCATCCCCCAACAGCTCATCCTTAAACTGGACAGTCTGGGGCTGAACACCTCAATGTGTAACTGGCTGCTAGACTTCCTGACCGGGAGACCACAGACAGTACGGATCGGGAGTAACACATCTAGCACCATCACATTGAACACAGGGGCCCCACAAGGATGTGTGCTGAGCCCCCTTCTATTCACCCTGCTAACACACGACTGCACACCATCGTACAGCTCCAACCACTTCATCAAGTTTGCGGACGACACAACAGTGGTAGGTCTCATCAGCAACAACGATGAGACGGACTACAGGAACGAGGTGAGCCGCCTGGCCTTGTGGTGCGGACACAACAATCTCACTCTCAACGTGGAGAAGACAAAGGAGATTGTTGTGGACTTCAGGAAGAGGGATGCCCAACATCCCCTCTGACCATCAACAGCACCGCAGTGGAGAGAGTAGACAGCACCAAGTTCCTGGGAGTGCACGTCTCAAAGGACCTGTCCTGGAGCAGGAACACTGCAGCACTGGCAAAGAAGGCTCACCAGCGTCTCTACTTTCTCCGCAAGCTGAAAAGGGCTGGAGCTTCAACCCCCATCATGAGCACCTTCTACAGAGGTGCCATAGAAAGTGTCCTGACCAGCTGCATCACTGTGTGGTTTGGTGCATGTACTGCATCCTGCCGCAAGAGCCTCCAGCGCATTGTGAGAGCAGCTGAGAAGATCGTGGGCACCTCCTTGCCCTCACTGCAGGACTTACACAGCAAACGCCTCACTCGGAAAGCCCACCGCATGGCAGGTGATCCCACACACCCACTACACAGCTGCTTCAGACTGCTGCCATCAGGAGGAGACTGAGGAGTCTCCAGGCTCGAACCAGCAGACTGAGAGACAGCTCTGTTCATCAGGCAGTCAGAATGCTAAACACTCTGCCTGCTCTGCCTCCCCTCCCATTTGAACTGCCTTAACACTAAAACTTTCTCACATATTATCACTCAACACAAAGTTTTTAACACTAGACTCTGTGTCACCAAACGGGTTTTCACTAAACTCTCGGTCATGTGCTCATACAGTTTGCACTACTTCTCATACTTGCACTAATGTCTGTATTACATCACTGCCTATAATCATAA
The DNA here is from genome assembly GCA_038048925.1 of Garcialebias charrua. Classification (NCBI taxonomy): domain Eukaryota; kingdom Metazoa; phylum Chordata; class Actinopteri; order Cyprinodontiformes; family Rivulidae; genus Garcialebias; species Garcialebias charrua. Next base: position 16,720 of record JBBPBX010042224.1, read on the forward strand.
TACTGTTTACATTCTCTGTTTACATTTATTAATACTGTTTACTTTTATTACTACTGCTTACATGTAATTACTACAGCAAGATTGCTGCCGGGGTGCAGACACACAGTTTGGCAGGTCCTGAGTGTTTGTTACAAAAATTCTTCAAAATCATCAAAAGGCCTCGGATTTTGCCATCATCTTATTTGCTTATTGTTTTTATATCTTTTTATCTACTTCTGAGCTTAACGTGCCCAAGGAAAAGTGACAATCTAATCTTTTTGCCAGCTAAAAAGAGTCAACATCTTCTCTTCACAAGGCTGCTGGATTATGGCCATGCTAGGCCACCCCCAGGTAAAAAGGAACAATCTAGCAGTTTTCTACTATCTCCCAGAACTGCTAATCTTGTTCTGATACTGCTTCTGGCTGGTGACATTGAAGTAAATCCTGGGCCTGGGCCATCACCACTACAGCTACCAGGGCTACCACCTCTGCTACCTGGGCCACCACCACTACTACAGCTACCAGGGCTACCACCTCTGCTACCTGGGCCACCACCACTACTACAGCTACAAGGGCTACCACCTCTGCTACCTGGGCCACCACCACTACTACAGCTACCAGGGCTACCACCTCTGCTACCTGGGCCACCACCACTACTACAGCTACCAGGGCTACCACCTCTGCTACCTGGGCCACCACCACTACTACAGCTACAAGGGCTACCACCTCTGCTACCTGGGCCACCACCACTACTACAGCTACAAGGGCTACCACCTCTGCTACCTGGGCCACCACCACTACTACAGCTACCAGGGCTACCACCTCTGCTACCTGGGCCACCACCACTACTACAGCTACAAGGGCTACCACCTCTGCTACCTGGGCCACCACCACTACTACAGCTACAAGGGCTACCACCTCTGCTACCTGGGCCACCACCACTACTACAGCTACCAGGGCTACCACTCTGCTACATGGGCTACAACCACTGCAGCCACCTGGGCTACAACTACAGCTACCTGTGTTAACACCTATGCAGCCAGCTGGGCTACAACAACTGCCACTACATGGACTGCCATCTCTGCATCAAGCTGGGCTACAATTACAACCAACCAGGGTACAACAACACTTTTGCCCACTTGCTCAAGCAGGTGTGCTACAACCACAGGCAGCTGAGAGTCAACAACATACTGTTGGCTTGCAACCACAGGTAGCTGTAAATAATCCTAAAACTGCAACAAAAAGACTACCATCAGCCATAAAACTAAAGTACCTGAATCCTGCTATTAAAAAACAAAACAAGATGCATTTTTTCCAAACCCTCAATAATGCAAAAGTAATTTGGGATCCAAGATCAAAACCAAAAGGAATTTTAATGGGTCACATCAACATTCGCAGTATTGTTAATAAAACAGAACAAATCAGACATTTATTAAGTGACTCAAACATTGACATACTTGGAATATCAGAAAGCTGGCTGACTTCTACATCACCAACAGCAGCTGTGAATATGCCAGGATACAATGTATACAGAAGGGATAGAGGGACAGGGAAAGGTGGGGGTGTATTGGTCTATGTTAAAAACCATATTAAATGTGAATTAATCAGTTGGCCAGGGGAAGTTAATCTTGAATGTATCGGTTTAAATGTTTCACTGTCACACACAATGTCATTCACTCTGATTTGTATTTATCGATCTCCATCTACCAAGGATATATTTTATGATCAACTTGGAACTATTTTAAACCACTGCAACTCTCAAAGGGAGATTATCCTTATGGGTGATTTTAACATCAACTGGGACAAGAAATTGGATAGGAGAAAATTGAAACAACTTGCTGACAAGTATAATTTAACAAAGGTCATAAATGGGCCAACAAGAATAACAAATACGTCCAAAACAACTATTGATTTAATATTCACTAACAAACCTGATAGAATTTTGAAGACTTTTAACCTCCTATCTGGTCTCTCTGACCACAATTTTATTTTCTGCTCAAGAAAAATTAATAGGCAGCATCCAGCCACAACTGCTAAAAATAGATCCTACCTTTTTATACCTAAACATTTGCAAGAGCATCTCAAGACTGAACTTGAACAAATAAATTGGTCGAATGTATTGGAATATAAAGATACTGAGATCTGTACTAACAACTTTATCAAGAGTGTCAATGAAATTTTAAACCAGTTTACAAAAATAGGCAAGTTTGGAAAACAGAACAATCATTTACCTTGGCTTAACAGTGACATTTTAAAATTGATAAAAGAAAGAGATAGAGCCTTTAAGAAATCCTTGAGTACAGGAATTACAACTGATCGTCAGATTTTTACATCACTGAGGAATAAAGTGATAAAACACATACGTAAAGCAAAAGCTATTTTCTACATTGACATTATAAAAGGAGCAAATGGAAATGGGAAAGTGATATGGGAAAATTTGAATAAGCTACTGGGACGCAACAATACTGATAATTTCAAAAATGTACAGCTTCAGGTAAATGGTGCACTGACAGATGACTTAAGCAAAATTGTTAATATGTTTAATTCATTTTTTATTAGTTCAATTGAAGAATTAACAATGCATCTCAAACACCCTGACATCCCACATAAATCTCTAGATGTCAATAAACCAGTATTTAGTATACAAGAAATCTCTGTCACTGAGGTTATAAAAACTATATCATCTCTAAAAGGCTCAAAGGCTAGAGACATATTTGGCCTGACAAGTCATTTTTTAAAGCTTCATAAAGAAGCACTTGCAAGTCCAATTGCACATATAATTAACCAATCGATTAAATACGGAGTAGTGCCATCCACATGGAAAATTGCCAGGGTTACCCCAGTGTTTAAGACAGGAGACAAAACAAAACCAGAGAATTATCGTCCTATAAGTATTTTGCCAATCATTTCGAAAATTGCAGAGAAATGGGTTGCTCTGCAGTTAACAGAGCATTTAAATGAAAGCCCAACTTCTCTCCATCCCATGCAATTCGGGTTTAGGAAGTATCACTCTACAGAGACAGCCACCTGTTACCTTCTGGAAAATCTAAAACAGCTTCTAGATCAGGGCGGCTTTGTGGGTGCTGTGTTCCTTGACCTGAAACGTGCTTTTGACACAATCAACCACAACATTCTTTTAGCTAAATTAACTAATTTTAATTTCTCTAATAGTGCCCTCTGCTGGATGAAATCATATCTGTCTGATAGAAGACAAGCAGTACAAATAGAAAACTCACAATCTACCTTTCTTACCTGCTCAGCTGGAGTCCCACAGGGCTCAATACTGGGACCAATCTTATTTAGCCTATATGTTAATGATTTGCCAAATGTTTGCAAAACTGTAAAAATGCAATTATATGCAGATGATACTGTATTGTATGTTCATGGAAAAACAAAAAATGAAGTTGCTGCTGTGCTTTCTAGTGCCATGATGCCGGTGTCTCACTGGCTCCAGGACTCTTGTTTACATCTCAACACTAAAAAAACAGTCTGTATGTTTTTCTCTCGGCTGCCACCAGATGATGGGCATCCATCTGTGTTGGTCAATGGCGAGACATTAGATGTGGTTGAACAATTTAAATACCTCGGAGTCATTTTTGATTCTAATCTAAATTTCAAGCAACATGTAAAGAGAATTTCACATATAATTAAACTTAATCTGGCAAACTTCAAACATATAAGACCTTCTCTGACAACAGAATCAGCAAAGGCTTACATGCATGCCATGATCTTCAGCCATATAGCCTATTGTTATACTACATGGTCTCACACTTCAGAGATCGTCATGAAGCCCCTAAAGTCTCTTTTTAAGAAAACACTGAAAATTTTTGACAAAAAGCCAATACAGTATCATTACTGCAACATCATAAATAAGTACAAAATTTTGGATTTTAATAGCTATCAGATTTTTATGGACGTTTGCCTGATTTTTAAAGTTTTAAATGGACTTGCTCCTCCTCCTTTAATATATTTTATAAGTAAAAAAACAAGTACAGTAAACACAAGAGCACTGACCAGAGGAGATTGTGATGTGCAGCGGCGCAGGACTAAATTTGGCCAAATGGTGGTGTCCATCAGAGGCACGCAGTCATGGAACACACTGCCAGTTTCCATCAGGAACTGTGGCACCTACTCCAGCTTTAAAAAATCTCTGAAACTTTGGCTGAAAACTAATCAGAAGTGCACTCATGTGTAGATTACTTTGTCTATTCTTATGGCATCATATTTTTATTGTAATTTTATGTTGTGTTATGTGCTATATAGGTGATGTTTGTATTTTTCTCCGCTCTTTTGTTTTATGGGACGTTTCTTATTCTTACCTGCCTTAGGACAACGGATGCAAATTAGCTATTGTGCTAACTCCGGCATATTTACATTGATGCTAACTGCTGTTATGTTGATTAATATGCATTGTCCTAACTTAAATAAATAAATAAATGAAATGAAATAAATGAAATTTACACTACTCTAATATCTACACCACTGCTGGTACATATACAGTGTGCTCTGAACGGTCTTATTTAGGGATGCCCAATGTGCCTTACTGCATATGCCACTTTTTGCCTCTACAACAACATCAACTACTACCTCATACATATACTGTGTACATTGACTCATACGCTGCTTTGCCACTTTGCAAATGTCAATGCTAGAAACCTTTAGTTTATTTTAGTTATACTTTTTATACTCTTTTTTTATACCACTATGCAAAAAAAAAAAACTCAGGACAGTGTTAGTTTTACTATTTTTATGCTTATGTCTATTATTATATGTTTCAGTGTTTCAATGTTTAGATGTTTACTGTTGCACCGAGGGACTGAGAGAAACGCAATTTCGGTCCTGTGTATGTCCTGCACTGTACATATTGCAGATCTGACAATAAAGTTGACTTTGACTTTGACTTTGACTTTTGAAATACGGAAAAAGATGATTTATACTAAACAAAAATATTATGAATCGGGGGCCAAATTTGCTAAACTCTTAGGGAGAAAATTACAAAAACTACAAGCGGAAAACACAATACATGTATACAAAATAAGGGACCCAAATTCTAAGAGTTGTGTATATATACAAAATGAAATCCAGCAAGCTTTCCAAACTTACTATAAACAATTATATACACAACCAAGCTTAAAAGATGGGTAGCAAATTAAACAATTCCTGGAACAACTTAACCTACCTGTACGGTCACATGATCAAAATCAAAGGTTAACGGCTAATATCACAGAGCAGGAGCTCTCTTACGCCATCACAAAGCGTAAAACAAACAAATATCCTGGTCCGGACGGATTTCTGTCCGAATGGTCCAAGCAATTTAAGTCAGAGTTATCACCATTCCTCCTTCAAATTTTTTACATGGCTCTGAAAGAGGGTAAAATGCCACCAACATGGAAACAGGCTACAATATCTATTATTCCAAAAGAAGAAAAGGACCACCTGAGCTGTAGTTCCTACAGACCTACATGTATCTCTGTTCTTAATATTGATTATAAGCTATTCACATCAATTCTCCAAAGGAGAATACAGGAGATACTCCCAGAACTTATTCATACCGATCAGACTGGTTTTATCCCACAGAGACAAACCCATGATAATATACGTCGTACATTACATATCCTGAACCACATTAAAAAATACCAAATACCAGCAGCAGTGATCAGCCTTGACGCTGAAAAAGCTTTTGATACAATAAGTTGGGACTGTCTATTTAAAGTACTCGAGAAGTTTGGTTTCCACTCTAATTTTATTGATATAATCAGGTCACTATACACAAAACCAAATGCACGGATAAAAATCAATGGACATCTATCAAATACCTTCGAATTAGAGCGAGGAACGAGACAAGGATGTGGATGCTCTCCATTACTGTTTGCCCATTATATAGAACCGTTAGCCCAACTAATAAGGCAAACTGACAATATCAAAGGTATAAACATTTTTGGTGATGCACATAAGGTGGCGCTATATGCGGATGATGTGTTGGTATACATAAGTGAACCAAACACGTCACTGCCTGCATTATGTCAGAGCTTGAGCAGCTTTTGTGAATTTGCAGGATATAAATTAAATTTGAAAAAAACGCAGATATTGACATTTTCTTATAAGCCACCAAAATCTCTGTGTGCCGAATTAAAACTTAAATGGGACCAAACTGTATTGAAATACCTCGGGGTCTTGATCCCCAAAGATACAACCACTATAGCTAAGTGTAACTATGAGGATCTTCTGAACAAAATTAGATTGGATATACAACGATGGACTGTCACTCCCTTCATGAGTTTAACCCAAAGAATTGAATCTGTCAAAATGAACCTACTACCAAGATTTATTTTCATGTTTCAAGCCCTACCTGTAGAAATTACTAAAAAGCAATTTATAGAGTGGGACACAATGCTTTCCAGATTTATATGGCTCTGAAAAAAGCCGAGAATTAGATTTAAAACACTACAGCTCCCAAAAGGAAAAGGAGGCATGAACGTACCACATTTAAAAAACTACTTCTATTCTGCTCAAATCAAACCCTTGATAAACCTTTGTAATAACAATTATAACGCCCGATGGAAGGACATTGAATTGACCCTTATCCCAGATCTCCCCCTACAGGCAATCTTGGGGAATAAAAATCTAGAACAGATTAAACTCAAAACTGAAAATTTTTGGATAAGATCCCAATTAAAAATCTGGACGGATGTTAAACAGGAATATAAACTACATGACACGCTAAGAATTATAAGGTGGTGTGCTTACGATCCTGATTTTAAACCAAATCAAACAGATACCGGATTCCGCAGCTGGATATCTAAAGGCATAACAACACATTTCTCATTAAAGGTGGGGTATGTAAGATTGTAATGTAGTCTGTAACTTTTCAAACAATATATTTTGAACATATTTCTTCACTCAGTCACTATCTACTGACAAACTGATGTTAGACAAAGTAATCTCTGAAAAAAACTATAGTCCCCTTGCTTCTCTATCAGCATTTATAAAAACACTGAAAACACAAGAGTGACCAGGACACTGACAGCCAATAAAAACAGAGTTGTTTGTCACGCCCCAACCCACGCCCCCACCTGTCCCAGCCGCAGCTCGTTCTCATTCAAAGGATTGCAAAGCGATGCAGGACTGTTTTTTATGTGACACAAAATGTATTAAATATCCCTTCTTTATCCCAGAGCTGGACTTTTATTTAGTTTTTTTGCCAAAAGCCAAGTGATCGCTTCATCCTGCACTGACAGGAATGAGGAAATGGATTTGTCACGACTCACGAGCGAATTAAAACATGTCCAACGTTGCTTCGTGAACCTCTGATGATTTCTGCTGGATTTTGTGTTGTAGGATGAGTGATTCATGGTTTTATTAAATTTTTTAAACAGTTATATTATCATATAAACACAGAACTTCGGAGCGCAGAGACAGGAGGAGGTGGAGCATTCCAGACATTCCAAACCTGCGCTGACAGACATGAGGAAATCACGAGCGAATTAAATCATGTCCAAACGTTGTTTCGTGAACCTCTGATGATTTCTTCTGGTTTTTGTGTTGTAGAATGAGTGATTCATGGTTTTATTAAAATTTTTAAACAGTTATATTATCATATAAACACAGAACTTCGGAGCGCAGAGACAGGAGGAGGTGGAGCATTCCAGACATTCCAAACCTGCGCTGACAGACATGAGGAAGTCACGAGCGAATTAAATCATGTCCAACGTTGCTTCGTGAACCTCTGATGATTTCTTCTGGTTTTTGTGTTGTAGGATGAGTGATTCATGGTTTTATTAAATTTTTTAAACAGTTATATTATCAAAAAGGGGGACCGTAGGGTGTGTTCCAACTATAGAGGGATCACACTCTTAAGCCTCCCTGGTAAGGTCTATTCAGGGGTTCTGGAGAGGAGGGTCCGTCGGATAGTCGAACCTCGGATTCAGGAGGAGCAGTGTGGTTTTCGTCCTGGTCGTGGAACACTAGACCAGCTCTACACCCTCAACAGGGTCCTGGAGGGTGCGTGGGAGTTTGCCCAACCAGTTTACATGTGCTTTGTAGACTTGGAAAAGGCATTCGACCGCGTCCCTCGGGGGGTTCTGTGGCGGGTACTCCGGGAGTATGGGGTACCAGGCCCATTGATATGGGCTGTTAGGTCCCTGTACGACCGGTGTCAGAGCTTGGTCCGCATTGCCGGCAGTAAGTCAGGCTCGTTTCCGGTGAGAGTTGGACTCCGCCAAGGTTGCCCTTTGTCACCGATTCTGTTTATAACTTTTATGGACAGAATTTCTAGGCGCAGCCAAGGTGTTGAGAGGATCCGTTTTGGTGGCCTTAGAATCGCTTCTCTGTTTTTTGCAGATGATGTGGTCCTATTGGCTTCATCAGCTCGTGATCTACAGCTTTCGCTGGAGCGGTTTGCAGCTGAATGTGATGCGGCCGGGATGAGGATCAGTTCCTCCAAATCCGAGGCCATGGTCTTGAGCCGGAAAAGGGTAGCGTGCCCTCTCCGGGTCGGGGAGGAGGTCCTGCCCCAAGTGGAGGAGTTTAAGTATCTCGGGATCTTGTTCACGAATGAGGGAAAACTGGAGCGTGAGATCGATAGGCGGATAGGTGCAGCGTCCGCAGTGAAGCGGGCGCTGTACCGGTCTGTCGTGGTGAAGAGAGAGCTGAGTCAAAAGGCAAAGCTCTCAATTTACCGATCGATCTACGTTCCCACCCTCATCTATGGTCATGAGCTTTGGGTTATGACCGAAAGAACAAGATCTCGGATACAAGCGGCTGAAATGAGTTTTCTCCGCAGGGTGGCTGGACTCTCCCTTAGAGATAGGGTGAGAAGCTCAGTCATCCGGGAGGGACTCGGAGTAGAGCCGCTGCTTCTCCACATCGAGAGGAGCCAGTTGAGGTGGCTCGGGCATCTGGTTAGGATGCCTCCTGGACGCCTCCCTGGTGAGGTGTTCCGGGCATGTCCCACCGGGAGGAGACCCAGAGGAAGACCCAGGATACGCTGGAGGGACTATGTTTCTCGGCTGGCCTGGGAACGCCTTGGGATTCCCCCAGAGGAGCTGCTCCAAGTGGCTGGGGAGAGGGAAGTCTGGGCCTCCCTACTTAGGCTGCTACCCCCGCGACCCGACCCCGGATAAGCGGAAGAAAATGGATGGATGGATGGATGGATGGTTATATTATCATATAAACACAGAACTTCGGAGCGCAGAGACAGGAGGAGGTGGAGCATTCCAGACATTCCAGACCAGCGCTGACAGACATGAGGAAGTCACGAGCGAATTAAATCATGTCCAACGTTGCTTCGTGAACCTCTGATGATTTCTTCTGGTTTTTGTGTTGTAGGATGAGTGATTCATGGTTTTATTAAATTTTTTAAACAGTTATATTATCATATAAACACAGAACTTCGGAGCGCAGAGACAGGAGGAGGTGGAGCATTCCAGACATTCCAGACCAGCGCTGACAGACATGAGGAAATCACGAGCGAATTAAATCATGTCCAAACGTTGCTTCGTGAACCTCTGGTGATTTCTGTTGGATTTTGTGTTGTAGGACTAGCGCTCCATGGTTTTATTTTATTTTATTAGAAGGTTTTATTACCATAAACACAGAATATCGCAGCGGCTCTGAGCAGACACACAGCAGGGGGCGGAGCAGATCCCAAGTTCAACAGAGAACGGACTGTGCCATATATGGCTCTGAGGGGAGGGAGCAGAATGCTTTTCTGCGCTGAAAATATTTCTAAGTCCCAGAGTGTCCCAGAGTGTTCAAATATCGCAGACCCTACCTTTAATGGATAAAGGACAAATAAAATACTTTCAGACATTTAAAACGTTATAACTTGGGAAGACAGGATTTTTATAGATACCTACAAATACGTCACTATCTTAATCAGGAAATTATTAGGCATACAGATGAGCAGGAACCAATTCTTAAAGAAATACTAACGGCATACCAGGCAAAATCTAAAAAAGGTATTATATCGCGATTATACAAGGGACTTATGAGTAAAAAAACGGATTCAACTTTATATGTGAAAACAAAATGGGAAAAGGAAAGTAAAATGGAAATCATGGAAGAAAAATGGTATAGTTACTGCGAGACAGTTTGGAGATGTACCAATTCGTACTCATGGAGAGAATTTAACTGGAAATGCTTGCTTAGATTTTTTATTACACCGAAACAGAAAATGTCTTATACCAGGGAAGAGCCTTACCCAGAATGTACACTACATGCGTTCCGGCTCCGCTCCGCAGGTCGCAGCTGAGCGTCTCAAAGTCCAGTTTACACTATCTCCTCTCAGCTCAGGTCCGCCTGGATGCACTGCTCCGAGACGCATGCGCGGGAATTGCGAGATCGTGCGATAAATCAAGTGATAAATAATGAAGTCAGAACAAAACAATTCATTCGGTGGAAGAAGGAGAACAACAGTAGAGACTGCCTCGCTGTTTGATTGTTTTTTGCATTGAGATATGAGCGACAGGACATGGTTTGAGCGACAGGATGTGATCTATTACATTTCAGAATAAAATACTTTATTTATTTATTTCTTGTATTGCGTTTGTAGGTGTAGTCATAAATGATAGTTTGACAGCATTTTTGTACAAATAAATCCGTATAGAGCTAGGATAAAAGTCCGCCCGTGGTGATTTTATTTTGTAAATACGGATGTTGTGCTCGTTCCTTTTCCTGTTGGTGCGACGTAATCTTTGAAAGTTGACTCCGGCACAGCTCCGGCGTCTGGCAGAAATAGGATGGGATCCTATTTTGACGGACTGCCATCCACTCGCCGCCGCTCGCCGCCGCCGTGCGGAGCCAGTGTAAGCTCTCTCATTGATTATAATGGGTGCGTATTTGCTGCGGAGGTCGGACCGGAGCGGACCGGAGCCGGAACGCATGTAGTGTAAATTGGGGGTAAGTGCTGGAGGCAATGTGGAAACATAAAACCCAACCACTGGCATGTATTCTGGGACTGCACAATCATAAGACATTATTGGATAGAAATACACAAAAATATTGAAAATGTCTTGAATATAAGAATACCTTTTAAATTTGCTATCTTTATTCTAGGTGACACAGAATCCCTACCTGACAACGCAAAATATCTGTTTCAAATACTAATTGCAGCCTGTAAAAAAACAGTGACCAGACGTTGGCTCCTGCCTGAGCCTCCCACTATAGAAGAATGGATAGTGTGCGAATGAAATGTATCAGATGGAAAGATTAAAGGTGGGGTGACATGATTTTTTTACTATGCATAAAGTTGCTCAAAATATATATATTTTTTATCATTTAAATATGTTCGTTTTTGCAAACAAAATGATAAATCGCTTTAATTTTGCTTTAAAAGTGATTTTGAACTTCAAGCCGTGTTTAATCATGGGAAATCCGATTACACGCGAACGCACCATCTGTGACGTAGTGTGCAGAGTGAGAGGCAGAGGGCTCTGGTCTCTTTAATAGCGGACAATTTAAAACCCGACGAATTTAGCAATCTATGTGAAGATTTGAGCTATTTGTCTTCATTTTGGGAAGCAGAAAATAGTTTGGGTGATGGAACAAGAAACAACAGGATCTAATTTAGGTCTGATGCTGTATCAGACTTACCTTCATGTCGAGCTGCTCATACCCGCGCACTGTGACAAGCCCAGAGCTCTGCCTCACACTACGTCACAGATGGTGCGTTCGTGTGTAATCGGATTTCCCATGATTAAACACGGCTTGAAGTTCAAAATCACTTTTAAAGCAAAATTAAAGTGATTTATCATTTTGTTTGCAAAAACGAACATATTTAAATGATAATATATATATAT
>JBBPBX010042227.1:5458-28495 GCA_038048925.1 Garcialebias charrua
CTGATCAGTCCTGCACACTGACTTGGAGGAATGTGAGCCCATTCCTCCGTACAGAACATCTTCAACTCTGGGATGTTGGTGGTTTCCTCACATCAACTGCTCACTGAACTAAGGTCAGGAGTTTGACTTGGCCATTCCACAACATGAACTTTATTTTTCTTTAACCATTTGTTGGTAGAACAACTTGTGTGCTTAGGGCCTTTGTCTTGCTTCATGACCCACCTTCTCTTAAAATCAGTTCATGGACAGATGTCCTGCCATTATCCTTAAGATTTCTCTGATATAATTCAGAATTTATTGTTCCATCAATGATGGCAAGCTGTCATGGGCCAGATGCAGCAAAGTAGGACCAAAGCGTGATACTACCACCACCATGTTTCAAAGATGGGTTAAGGTTCATATGCAGGGATGCAGTGTTTTCCTAACCCTACATTTAGGACTTGTATGAAAGTCTGATTGCATTCTAGGTTATATTTATGCATAAATAAACAAAATTCTAAAGGATTCTCAAACTTTCAAGCACCACCGTATATGCAGTTTCTTAAACTATGGGAACACATTTTTACAACCCGTTTTTATTTTAACTGCTGGCACCTACTGGCTTCCATATTTTTACACTACTGTACAGTACATGTATAACTTTTAAAATGTTCAAAATGGATTTCCTCTACAAGTCTAAATGCTAAACTCATTTTATGACATTAAGATTTCTGTCACTGTAAGTCAGAGAGTCTTTATTGTCATTTGCACCGCATGTAGTACATGTGATGAAATGAGATTATGTACACAGGGTCCCAGTTACATCCAACAACAAAATGTGAGAGAAAAACAGTAATAAAATCTAGGATATGAACTAAGAAAAACATCCAACTAGAAATACACTAAGCCCTAGAGTAATAGAAAAACATAATTACAAACAGCAGCGCGAACATGAGTCATTATGAGCAGATGGTCACAGATGAACACAGCAACAAGAAAACCTTCAGTTATGAATAAATACTACTACTAATATAAAAAAAGTCATTTGAATTAAAACAGGAGCCACGTGAAAATGCTAATGGTTTTGATCTTAAGTTAGGCCTAACGTCATACTGGTTTTACAACACGTGAAAAAAAAAATACGTGGACTGAGCAGAGTCTCACAACATTCACCAAACTTTCTCATACACCTATTTATTCTTACACATTATATTAAATACAGACATTTTTATCCTTTAGTATTGTCGTTTGCAGTGTTGTAATGTAACAAAGTAGAAATACTTTGCTACTGAACTTAAATAGAATTTTGACATATTTTTACTTTACTTTGTTATTTACATTTCTAGCGACGTTCACTTTTACTTCACTACATTTCCTCAATAAAATTTGTACTTTTACTTCAATACATTTCACTTAACCATCAGTTACTAGTTACTACAATTTAAAATTAGAAAAAAAAATCTGATTGGGCAATGCCTGTTTGTTCTCCCAGTCTGTGTGACTTCATGCGGCCACTTCTCTCTCACTCTTCATCACAAACCCAGCCTCTCCCTCACCGCTTGTGTGAAACCTGCAGCTCCCGCTGTGAACAAGCTAGATGTACATCACTTGTTACAATAGAGCTTTGTTGACTCACAGTGGAGACACATTCTTGATAGGTGTGAACATGACGGTAGCTGCTAAAAAGGAGAAGTTTGGTGTTCTCCGGGACATGAACTGCTTCAAGAGCATAGTAATTAGGGGCCAAGATGGTGTAGTGGCTAAGGAATCAGACTTGGGATCCGAAGGACCCAGGTTCGAACCCCGGCCACGGCACACCTTGGGGTGTCTATGAGTGCACACCTATTTTCCCCAGCTCCCCGGGCGCTGACCACGGCTGCTCACTGCACCACCTGGTGGTGGTTGGGTTAAATGCAGAGACCAATTTCGTCTGTCAAGTATGGGAAACATACACAGATGACAAAAATGTGATATTTTATTTATTTTTTATTAGTTCCTATGCTATTATAATATCCTATAATATATCCTATATTATTAATTAGTCAGAAAGAAACACACCATGACCAAACAGAACCTAGCTCAGTAAACAAGCCAACTACACAACAATAACCGTGTTTCCATCTATTTTCAATACGAATTTTGAGTGAATTTTTGAAAATTCGCAAAAATGTAAATAAAAATTAATGCGAAGCAGAAGTGTTTCCATCAACTGGCTTGAAGCGCATCTACCAGGCCACGCAAAGCGGCATTACGTCAGACGTCAGCGTCATTACGTCAGACGTCAGCGTTACGCATGTCTACAGTAAACAGGAAGTAGCGGTTGAAAACAGGACCCGACCACACATCTCGGCAAAATGGAGAGAATATTTCAGGTATGTGTTGCTATCGGGCAAGTTGTATTTATTCTGTCATGCCAACTAGTTTTAGCGATGTTACATGTTGTCCGGAGACGAAGTCACGTGACGTGAATGTTCGCTACGGCAGAACTGAGTCGGCAAATCTGTTTCCATCTGTCGTTTTGCGCATCAGCTCTGATTCGAAGAACCCAAAAACTACCTCAAGCGAGCGTATCAACTTTTTGGCGAATTAGAGGAAGTTAATTCGAATCGTGCCGTTTCCATTCAGCTTTTCTGATGCGATACTTCAAAATGCGCATCTAGAAACCTTGATGGAAACACGGCTAATGAGGGCTTTTTAACAGCTTTGTTATTAAAGGGTAATAACGGTTGAAGGATTCAATAGAATCAGACTTTTTAAAGAGATATCTTTCGTTGTTCAGTTCAAACTTCACAAGTTTTTGTCACTGGTTATTGCACCCAATAAATGTTGTTTTGGAAATTCTAACCATTTACACATTTTATAAGAGAAATTTACTTTTGATACTTAAGTACATTAAATGTCCAATACTTCAAGACTTTTACCCTGATGCAGGCTCAATAATCTAGGTAGAAAAATCTTTGAAAAAGCTAAGTCTGGTCCTCTGAACGTTGAAAAAAATAATGAAGAAACGTTTCATCTTTCGTCCGAAAGACTTCTTCAGACTGAGGAAGTCTTTCGGATGAAAGACGAAACATTTCTACTTTTTTGTTTTCTTTTGTTTTGCTTTTTCAATGTCCAGAGGACCAGACTTAGCTTTTTTAGATTCAAGACTTTTACTTAAGCAATAATTTTAAAGGAGACTTTAAATTTTACCAAAGTAACTTTATGGTAAAATACTTGTACTTTCTCTGAAGTATCACTTTGAGGTACTTTCTCCACCACTGGTCATTTGCCAGTTCACCACTTTTTGTTGGTTTTTAGCTGTTTATTTCAGCTCACCTCATGCCTTTGCTCAGGTCAGGCAGCAGGCTGCCTTCATCTGGTTTTATATTTAGCCAACATGTACCTGCTCTGGTCTTCAACAGGCCACTTTGCCGCTTCAGTGTTTGACTGCTGGCTTTGGTCTCACATTTTCTCACTTATAGTCATCCCTATGGACCCACTTGTTCTTTAGATACCATGCCAGTGTTGCACCTGCACTGCTTTTATGGTCAGTAGCTGTGGACAATCTGTTTTGGTGATGCCAATCCTGTGAGAATATCTAATCTCTGTTTATCTCATTCACTGTATGTTTTTTTCCCCTTTTTAGCATGTTAAAGCATAAAGGACACAAGGTACTCCTCAATAGGACAGAAGGTGTTAAATGTGGGTTTGTGTGATATTGGTTTGTTTAGCACTCTGCCTCATTATCTCTCCTCAGGCTTCAAGAATTGTAAAATAGTGAGGAAGTATAAGTCAAGTCAACTTTATTTATAGAGCACACTTAAAACAGAAGCTGCTAGCAAAGTGCTTAACAATAACATCAATGAGAGTAAAATTAATGGAAAAATAATTACAGTACTGGAAATTTTAAAAAAGGAATTAAAAACATGGAACACAGAACAAATAATAATAATAATAATAATAAAATACTACATCAACTCACACTATGAAATGCCAGAGAAAACAGATGCGTTTTTAGCAGATATTTGAACACAGGAAGGGAGGTGGTCTGCCTAATCTCAGTTGTTCCAGAGTTTGGGGCCCATGACTGAAAATGTCCAATCACCTGTGAGCTTCAATCGTGTTTTTGGAACAGCCACAAGCAGCTGATCAGATGATAAGGTCCGAGAGGGAATATATGGTTCCAGTAGCTCAGAGCGTGCAATGCCACTTAGGCACTTATAGGTCAACAGGATAATTTTTTAATCTATTCTAGTATGCACAGGGAACCAGTGAAAGGAGGACAGAACTGGTGTAATATGCTCAAACCTATGAGTTCTGGTTAAGAGCCAAGCAACAGCATTCTGGATGAGCTGGATGGAGGCCTGGCTAATCTCAGCATGGAATGCATTACAGTAGTCCAGTCTGGCTGTGATAAAAACATGGACAAGTTTCTCAAGGTCGGGTCTAGATAACACTGGCTTGAGCTTAGCTACTTGCCTTACCGGTAACTGGAAGAAGCTTTTCTGCAGAACAGAGTTGATTTGTTCATACAACTTGAAATCCAACTCTAAAACATCTTTAGATTTTTAACAGATTGCTTAAAATATGGCTGAAGGGAGTCCAGGTTTACAGGATCAAAGGCAGCGGTTGAGCTAGGGCTAAAGACAATGACTTCAGTCTTCTGATCGTTAAAACTTAACAACTTTGAAGCCATCCACGCCTTAATGTCGTCCAGACATTTTAGTAGAGGGTGAGTGGAGCAAGCACTAGCTGGTTTCAAAGGCAGGTAAATCTGACAGTCATCAGCATAACAATGGAATGAAAGACCATGTTTCCTCAGGATGGACCCCAGTGGGAGCAAATACAGTGAGAACAGAAGGAGTCCAATAATCGAGCCCTGTGGAACCCCACAAGAAAGAGGCATTGAAGCAGATAGATTATTACCAACCTTGACACAAAAACTCCTGTCACTCAGGTATGAGCAGGACAATCCACATCATCACCAATAACATTGCCAACTTTTAAGCTGTGTACTTGAGGACTCCAATTAATGTTGTTTAACTTTTAGTAATCCTCGACCATCTGGCCTAACTTCTGGTTGCCATCAACCTGTAGCCTTGGTAGTTTATAGCAACAATTCAGCATTCCTCTTGATCTACAGTTGATCACCAGAGCTCTCAAGACCTGCAGATTTTCAGTGCTCAGGCTGCTCACCTCATCCAGAAACCAACCTAAACACGTCCTTTGTCTCTGCTCTTCACTTTCAAACCAACTTAGTGAAATTAACGATCAAGTCTGCAAAACATGTCCAGCAACCAGTTCAGCAACTGACAAATACGCATCAAATCATCTTAAACATCACCACAGCGCATGGATGTAACAAAAATATCAAACAGCAAACAAAACCCTTCAAATAACAAACATAAATTCATACATAATGTAGACTTGAACTGTACAAATGGTTATACTTTAGCAACTCGTGCCGTAAAATTTGTTTTATCTTGTTTCCATTTTCATGCACAACCAGCTGTTAAAATACACACATTATAATAAACGTTTTACTGCTTTGAACACATTATTCATTGTAAATGTATATGGCAGTGGTAAAGAATAGAAAGTGTTTTTTTTCTTCCTGTGATGATAATGTTCAAGAGGTGATTGTATGAGTCATGCCTGACTCATATTAAAAAGCCTTGAAGGAATAACATTACAGCAACACTGCAGCTGTGGCACCTCAACTCCCAAGACCCAAAGCGGCATGACAAAAAAAAAAAACTTCACAGACTTACAACAGCTTTAAGTCACAGCATGTTCAAATCCCTGCAAAACATAAACATTGCTTCACTTACATCTGTCTTATTTGACTCTGGAGGAGTGTGACTCCCGCACATCCATAATTTTGTTCAGTTGTTTACATAAAAAAATATGACTAACAATAAGTTCTCAGTTAAAATGCCCACTTACATTACGTTGCTGTCCCACAGTGCACAGTATGGGTTCATTGTTCCCTGAAATGCAAAAGAAACAGGAAATGTGATCAATTGTGGTGAAAACTGCTCATTTTTTAATCATCTCATCAACTATATCAACAATTAGAACATGTACAGTATATGTCAATGTCCTATTTGAATTTCTTTACTATATGATTTTTGTATCTTAGAAAACATACATTTGAACATAAACAGTCAGACCCAAATTGATGACATGCTCGTATTCATGTGTTTTGGTTCTAATAAGTAGCTGCATCACAAAAAGTTATTACCCTTATAAATATTTGAATGACTCCCCTAACTCTGGGTGCTCGCAAATTATTTACAAAATCAATTAAACACAAAAGGAATATGAGACACTGTTGAATATTTAGTCAAAACTACAATTTGTATCCACGTAACACTATGGAGAACAGCATATTTCAAGGAGAAATGAAAACATTGGTTATAATAGATCCAAACACTGCTTTGTGTTTAGAGTTGTACAGCTGCGTGTGAACATGTCTGGTAATGTGGTTCAGTATAACTCGGCTGCTTACGTTTTCTAGGTGAGCCAGTTCAATCTCGAGTTGGGACTCTGTCGCCTTGGGCTCGGGTCTCACAGTCACAGCAATTACCTTGGAGTTCACAGCCGTGTGGTTCCTGAGATAAAGACAAAAACATAAAAAAATAAAAAAAATAAAAAAATCTGAGCTTTTTTCCTGTGAAACTGTAAAACTGTTTTACATAGTAAAAGCAAAGTTGTATATTTTATCTACCGTATTTTTCGGACTTTAAGGCACACTTAAAATCCTTTAATTTTCTCAAGAATCAACAGTGAGCCTTATAATCTGGTGCGCCTTATGTATTAATTCTGGTTGTGCTTTCTGACCTCAAATAGATTTTATGTGGTACAAGGGGCTCAAAAATCTGTCAAAATGTTTTAATTTTCTTTAAAGCGCCTTATAGTCCGGTGAGCTTTATGGTCCGAAAAATATGCTATAGTATTGCAGAAACAGTAGAAACGTCTGTGGGATTATATTTAGATACCTGCAAATGTTACATTTACATCTTTGTTTACAACTACTGCTGCAGTTTTAAACCTGCTTTAATCCTGTTTACCTTATTTTTTAATTTAGATGTCACTTTTTTTAACTGTACTGCCTTTATTACGTTATTATTACTATATGATGTTATGGAAATATGCCGAACATAATTTCATTGTGCATGCGCATAATGACTATCAGTCTTTAAATAAGTTCATATACATGAAGTTTATGTTCAAGTGTTGCATCAATAAATCTTAAATCTTAATCTGATTTGGTGCTTTAGACATGTTTGCATGCACACATTTTTAATTGAAAGTTTAAACTTTATTACTAAAATTTCAATTCAAAGTGCAAAAAGTCAATAATTTCCAATTTAGATGAGTTTAACACTAAGATTATTTCTCAAATGTTCTTTGTACATATACACACAAACGTGTTTTTTTACCATGTGCTTTTTCAAATATGCTATTAATGTCATGTTTCCAAAACAAACAAAACTGTCATAAACACTTCTGCACTGAAATGAAAACCGTCAGCTGCACAAAAATATTAAAAAATGTGGAGGTGAAACTGCAGCAGCACTTTTCTTCTTTGTCCTCAACACCCCATGAGCTCAAACAATTTTGTTTTTCAAGTGCCAAAAGTCAGATTTCTAAAGCACTACGGTAAATTGCTTTAAATGGTTTTACAGGCTTGACTTTCAGTGGCAAGAAGTTATTTTCCAAGTTTAAAATGTGTCAAATGCTACTTGTTTGAATCAAAAAGTGTCCAGTTGGTCTGCATTTGGCCATGTCAGGCTGAAAGGGGAAGGCCAAAGTGTCCCGTTCTGAGCTTGTCTCCAGCACAAAGAGTTGCTCCTCTAACAGTCACAACTAGACTGACAGGTCCTGAAAGGACTATTTTCTTCTGGTACCTTGGTGTCAAGGACCTACTGACTTGAAGATAGCACAGAGTGTTTCTTTGTGCCACCCTCCTGCTTTTTCTGACATTAATGTCATCCTTATTCAACTACCGTACTTTCTGCCATACAAGTCGCATCTATTATTCGTCCCCACTGACCACCCAGAAACATGGGCTAGTGTTGCGTCAAAAATCGATTGGCTGCCAAATGGCGACCACGAGAGGCTGCATGGGGGAACCTTAACAAGAATTTAACAAGATTAGCACTTAAAATCAAATATTTGTTTGCTCCAAATTATCTCAGTTGAACTTTTCCTTAATAAATGCACTTTAATGGTCAAATCAGCTGCATTTCGCCTGGGGGGTGCGGCCAAATGCAGCTGATTTGACGTTTGCTCCAGGAGTTCTGGAGCGAGACGAAGGTGGCTTTGTATGGCAAGCCAAGTGTCTCATTAATAGGCACTTTTAACTATTAATGAGACACTTGGCTTGCCATACTGGTTGAGGACCCGCCAGTGGCTGAAAATGGTAGTGTTCAATATTTTCCATGTCAGAATGAATGAAATGGTCAGATCTCAGCCAAAAATTGAGTTAGCCACTTCAGTGTATAAATCGAAGGACTTGCAATTTTATGCAAAAATGTGCAACCTGTATGGATAAAAAATTACGGTGCATACTCCTTGCTGGCCTGATTACGTTTCATTTTATGGTTTACAGCTGTCACAAACCTGGAATATTCTACTTTTTTAAAGGCACAAGATGAAATGAGTAATTTAATAAAATAAAAAAAAACTTTTTTTTATCTAAAGTGGAATCTTTCAGGGTCATCTGAGCCACAGCCCGTTTTTTCAGACCTGATCTATGACCATGAATAAAAGTGGACTCCTCTGCAGCTTCCAAAGGATTAAATCAGTCTCACATTTCCTCTCGCCAGCAGAGCAGAAAATACAGATAGCAAGAAATGTCCCCTTACTTTGGTGAAGGTAGCATGAGGCCAAGAGTCTTGTAGAGGACGGTTCCCAGAATGAAGACAGGTGACCCCTCCATGTCTGAAAGAGGAAATGAGACACCAATTAAAACTATTAAAATTACAGCACAATCTTAAACACATAGTTTGTTTTCTGATAGGCACAATAAAAAAAATCTTTCAGGGTCATCTGAGCCACAGCCCGTTTTTTCAGACCTGA
Source organism: Garcialebias charrua (assembly GCA_038048925.1). NCBI lineage: Eukaryota > Metazoa > Chordata > Actinopteri > Cyprinodontiformes > Rivulidae > Garcialebias > Garcialebias charrua. The sequence goes on from JBBPBX010042227.1 coordinate 14,507, forward strand.
TCTATGAGCATGAATAAAAGTGGACTCTGGATGTTGTGGGGTTGTGTTGGCTTACGCAACTCTGCAATATTGCGTGGACATCGGGGGCAGTTCCCTTGGATTGGCAGACTGGGGTGGTGGTTCCCCTATTCAAAAAGGGGGACCGTAGGGTGTGTTCCAACTATAGGGGGATCACACTCTTAAGCCTCCCTGGTAAGGTCTATTCAGGGGTTCTGGAGAGGAGGGTCCGTCGGATAGTCGAACCTCGGATTCAGGAGGAGCAGTGTGGTTTTTGTCCTGGTCGTGGAACACTAGACCAGCTCTACACCCTCAGCAGGGTCCTGGAGGGTGCGTGGGAGTTTGCCCAACCAGTTTACATGTGCTTTGTGGACTTGGAAAAGGCATTCGACCGCGTCCCTCGGGGGGTTCTGTGGGGGGTACTCCGGGAGTATGGGGTACCAGGCCCATTGATATGGGCTGTTAGGTCCCTGTACGACCGGTGTCAGAGCTTGGTCCGCATTGCCGGCAGTAAGTCAGGCTCGTTTCCAGTGAGAGTTGGACTCCGCCAAGGTTGCCCTTTGTCACCGATTCTGTTCATAACTTTTATGGACAGAATTTCTAGGCGCAGCCAAGGTGTTGAGAGGATCCGTTTTGGTGGCCTTAGAATCGCTTCTCTGTTTTTTGCAGATGATGTGGTCCTATTGGCTTCATCAGATCGTGATCTACAGCTTTCGCTGGAGCGGTTTGCAGCTGAATGTGATGCGGCCGGGATGAGGATCAGTTCCTCCAAATCCGAGGCCATGGTCTTGAGCCGGAAAAGGGTAGCATGCCTTCTCCGGGTCGGGGAGGAGGTCCTGCCCCAAGTGGAGGAGTTTAAGTATCTCGGGGTCTTGTTCACGAATGAGGGAAAACTGGAGCGTGAGATCGATAGGCGGATAGGTGCAGCGTCCGCAGTGAAGCGGGCGCTGTACCGGTCTGTCGTGGTGAAGAGAGAGCTGAGTCAAAAGGCAAAGCTCTCAATTTACCGATCGATCTACGTTCCCACCCTCATCTATGGTCATGAGCTTTGGGTTATGACCGAAAGAACAAGATCTCGGATACAAGCGGCTGAAATGAGTTTTCTCCGCAGGGTGGCTGGACTCTCCCTTAGAGATAGGGTGAGAAGCTCAGTCATCCGGGAGGGACTCGGAGTAGAGCCGCTGCTTCTCCACATCGAGAGGAGCCAGTTGAGGTGGCTCGGGCATCTGGTTAGGATGCCTCCTGGACGCCTCCCTGGTGAGGTGTTCCGGGCATGTCCCACCGGGAGGAGACCCAGAGGAAGACCCAGGACACGCTGGAGGGACTATGTTTCTCGGCTGGCCTGGGAACGCCTTGGGATTCCCCCAGAGGAGCTGCTCAAGTGGCTGGGGAGAGGGAAGTCTGGGCCTCCCTACTTAGGCTGCTACCCCCGCGACCCGACCCCGGATAAGCGGACGAAAATGGATGGATGGATGGACAATAAAAAAGTTGTGCAAAATCATTTTTTTCTCTTAAATCAACAGATTTTTTTTGATAACAATAGTTTTTTTTATGCAAATTACACAAAATCTGCTAATCCTAATTCCATTCAAACTGACTGACACATTTTTATAAATTTGAATAATTTCTAAATTCTCTCATTGTTTGTGGTGCTCAAACTATCAACATTTCAAAAGAAGACGTACGGTAAGCACATCGCACAAAATCTTTTTTTTTTAATCCATCCCAGACAAGACTGATTACATCAATTTATGAAAAAAAGATCAGCTCTGGATTTAGATGCAAACTGGCAAATGCAAATTTTGAATTTATCTTTGACTTTTTCAATTTTTAAACAAATAAATACTCGTAGCTAACTTTTGTAAACATCTTCTGTCAAGCCAGTGGCTCCAATCTAATGAAATGAGGTTGCTTCATCACATTGTCTCTTTAGATGAGCCTTTCATTTTGAGTTAATTCTAAAGTCTGAGAAATAAACTCTCAGTCAGGATGTTAAACTTACACATAAATACAGTTTGTGCAGCTTTGGCTCTTGCACTGAGCAGGAGGGCATGTGCTCGTGTGATGCAGCGGACATGTTCAGTGATATACCTGCTGACTGGGAAACAAAGAGGCCCTTTGGGATGACCACTTTATCTTCTGAGTTTCTGGCCCAGTCAACCATGCCTTTACGACCTTTCATGGGGAAGTTGATGTCAGTCATCACAGACACGGCAGGAAGTCTCTGGATGCTGGCCACTGCGGTATTTGTACAAGCACACACAGACAAATACAAATGTTCTATTAAAAAAAAAAAAACATCTTGCGAACAATTCTCCTGAACAGTTTTGAAAAATCAGTTGTTCAATCTGATCACATGGAGGTATTATTTATGTATCAATATAAACCAGTTGGATTAAAGATGAAACGTTTCAACAAGTTTTTATTTTTTTATCTTTTTGAATCCGTCCAGAGGACCTGACTTAACTTTTGTTAAAATGTTCTGGATTATTGAGTACGGTATGCATCAGGATAATATAAACCAATCCATCCTGATGCATGCTCAATAATCCAGTTAGAAAAATATAAAAAAAAGTCAAGTTTGGTCCTCTGGACATTCAAAAAACAAAACAAAACAAAAAAAGTAGAAACGTTTTGTCTTTCGTCCGAAAGGATTCTTCAGTCTGAGGTGCTGTGTTCAGCTCAGTCTTATAAATAGCACCTTCTCATAGTGGATCAACCAGTTTGCTGCTGAAAGCCAAAACTAGCGGATCACATGATTAAGGAGGACCATCAGCCTAACGATGGCTGCAGCCATCAGGGTGCTAATGACATTAAAAAGCCAGTTTGTGCACTAAGACAATAACAATATCTTGCCTCAACGGAAAATACGATAAAATTACAAGGGAGAGAATAAACCTTCACTGTTTCCATTCTAGGATCACATCCAGACAAGGTTGTGCTTCAGATTGGGAAGTCTGAGCCATCGGTGAAAATTTTAGCACCATCGGTGCTAAAACTCCATTGTCCTTGTGCTGCTTCAGTATTGCAAAGGATGTGCCTGTACGTTTGGGTTCAACCTACAGTGAGCATGAACTCACAGAGCACCGTGAGGCCTGCCTTTTCCAAAGACACCTGCTCACAGCACCAGATGCTTGGAGCAGCGGTGTGTTTGTTTGGGTGTGGGGTTTCAGTCACGGGGCACAACATGAAAAACGACAGGGTGCTGGCAAAGCTGTGATTCAAGATTCAGGATGGTTCTGCAGGAAACTGGGACTGGAGGTTTAGCAGCTAAAATAAAGCCATCATCTAGGAGGCTGATGACTTTGAGCACAACACTAAGATTATTTTCAAAGGTGCCAAGTTGGACCACTGCTGCCATGTCAAAATCAGCCCTTTCTCTTCTGTGAGCACACTGGACGTCCTACAGCTAGCTGCTACAATTTGTAATGCTGTTAGCATATATTCATGAAACTACAGTATAAGCAAATATATGTCAAGTGTGAAACTGATAGCTGTGTAAAAGCTAACAAAGCGTACAAATGAAATGCCATAAACCCAACAAAATTCAGTCAGGTCATCCGGACAGTTTATTTTTGTTGTTGTTGATGCATTTCGTCCTTCATCCAAATGACTTCATTAATCTGAGGAGCCACAACAAACTCAGTCCAACAAGAAGCACACTCCCATTGTGGACCAACCAGTTTGCTGGTGATACGATGGTATCTGGGGCCACTGTAGGAGTGTGCTTCTTGTGGGACTGAGTTTGTTTTAGGCTCCTTGGACTGATGAAGTCCTTAGGATGAAGGACAAAATGTATCAACAACAACAACAACAACAACAACAACAACAAGAATGAATGAATGAATGAATGAATGAATGAAAGAAAAGAAAATGTCCAGATGACCCGACTGAACTTTGTTGGGTTTATGGCACTTCATATGAACAGTTTGCTCTTTCCTCCTGCACACTGGTCGAAGCAGCAGCTTGTGTCTCTCCCTCCACAACTTGCCTCTTCCTGCTTGGCTACTTTGTCTTTGTCTGCAGTTCCCTTATCAGTCAGGTACACTCAGTGCAACATATGACTATGGGAATTGTGCCCCCGCGCGGTTACCTGAAGTAATACAATCACACCTTTACGGCAGGTGGGTGTCAGCGTCACCACAGAGGCCCCGCGCTCTTGGTACAAAGACGCGTGCGCCCATCTATCTTTCTCTTTTTTGCCCTTCACCTAGCTTATACCAGAACTTTGTGGGACTTCTCTGTAGCTACATTGCTCGACCAGAGGTGAGCTCGCTCCCTACGCTGAGCGCACAGAGAAATTTCCTGCGTGTTGCTGGGCTAGCGAAAGCTAGTCCAGCGTTTTTCATTTAACCTTGAAGCTTTTTCTTCTCTCTTCGCAGCTGCTTCGCTCGAAGGCGCTAACTACATCATACCGCTACCCTGTTAACGAGTAGCAGGCAAGCAAGCAAAAGCGACGCAATGAAGGAAACGTCTTCGGACAACGTTAGTTCTGCTAACGAGCTTGACTCTTCTCAACCATGGCTCCTGAGAAGGGAAAGCGAAAACCTAAAAACTCTAAGAAAACCAGCAGGCCAGCGAGCCCCGGCTCCCGAACCTGCTCCAGCGGATGTGGCTACCCCCTTTTTTCAGCAACGGACATCCACAAGGCCTGTCCGGTCTGCTCAGGGATGCTACACGCGAAGACACCCAACGCTTTTCTCGCGGATGGCTCCGGAGAAAGGCAAGTGGAAATCGAGTAACCCCGCTGCTAACCGGCTAGCTCCTACGGTTAGCCCGGCTAACCGAGAGCTCCCATGACAGCGCGGGGCGGATGTCTGGCTCGTGCACCACTGCTAACAATTAGTGCTGCTAACAGGGTTAGCATTACTAACACGACTAGCGCGGCTACGAGCGGACAACGAAGGACTCCATTGTGAGGTATGTGAAAACACTTGGTCTAGCTTGCTAACTAGCCTTCTCACGTTTTGTCTGTTTCGCTATCCTGTGCAGTCGAATCGACGATAGAGTTCATTGCATAGCTACTAACTAAGTTTGTTTACCGATTGCTACATTGCTCGATGGCCCGTTTAGCACCGCTAGCGGGCTCACGAGTACCTCCACGTTTAGCTTTTGCTAACAAGGAGGCTCTCCGACCAGCATAGTCCAGGAGGAGGAATTTCTGCTTACCTGTTCAGCTATGCTGACTGGTAGTTTTCCTATACCCACGAAGAGAACATCGTGACGCTGAGAGCTTATCCACCTACGAGGCTAAGGATGACTCTCAGACATTAACCATGTCAGGGCCCGAGGGACCCTGATAGAGTGGACAAGGACGAGCAAAGGAAAGCTCCTCTAAAGAGAAGAAAAGCCAACTACTGCCCCCGACGTAGCCTCCAGCGATGGAGCAAGGTGTCAAGGAGAGTGCAAAGGACTTTTCACAACAAGCTGCAACAATGCTTGTCGAAGCAGACGGACCAACCCCGGCTCCGCCTGCCCTGTGCCGCAGGACGGCCGAGGCTCTCAGGTGCCATGACCTGCACCCCCACCGGGACATCAAGAGTAAAGCTTGGCGGGTAACTATTGCTCCCCAGGCAACGACCTTGGTGAGGCACGACACGCCGGTGTCCCCAGTTTTTTTTTAAAACTGGGATCATGCGGTCAGGGTCGGCACCCAAGGCAGTCACCGCTTCCACCCCTTCTCCCAGTCCTGGACTGGGGCGGGCAGGGAGCTGACGGGTCTGTCTCACATCCAGAACTCAGCCACCAAGGCCTACCCAGAAAACCATGTCGTCAGCAGTGCAACTGGAAAGGATCTAGCGCGCTTAGTGCCCCGCGGCCTGCACGGCCTCGATGCTGCAGGTCCACCAGGCAAAAAAGCTGCAGGAACTGCAGGGGGCCACCAACAAACGGAAAAAGATGGCAAAGCCACTGGATGAGGTCCACGGGATGGCAGATTTTACTGCCCGCCCTTTGGGCGTATCGGACAGTCGCTCTGGGAAAGAGCAGGACTGAACCGGTTGTCACGCTGTGACACTGACGACCAACATCCTCACTGATGAGGGCTTTTCCACCCATGGGAGAGGAAAGCCACACATACTCAAATCTCCCCGGGGCCCAAGAGACCATGGTGGAAGGGACAAAGATGTTCGTTAAAACACAAAGCATGTTCCCCTGTTTGTGCGATAAAAACAAAATGTTGTTTTGGAGCGGTATTAAAACCACATACGTAGTGTTTTAGCATCTCTGTGCAGAAGCCACGGGTCAGCCCAGTACTGCTCCTGCGGTGCGGAGAGAAAGGAGAGACCTGCATTACCCTGAGCTGTCCCTGCACCATTACAGGCGTCTTCACTCACAGAGGGCGAGAAAACGCTGAACATTTATCACCAGTACCTGTGTTAGAGGAGCACAGATTAACTGGTTCAGAACGTTTAAACACACAAGAACACTCAAACGCTTGTGTAATAAAGAGAAATTGTCGTCCACACACGACAATAAAGTCTCAGACTACTCAAGCTGTTCTGTGCCACCACTCAGCATTAAAGGGAAAACCCAACCATTTCTTAATGCAACCAGGGTTAATATAGAGCGCGGGAAGCCGTCTCACACAGGCGGCCAACCCCCACTCTCTAATAAAACTCCATCCATCAAAAGAACCAGTACACATGCAAATCAAGCACGTGGGTCACGTCCACTGTCACCCTGGGTCTCCGGCTGCAGTTCTACAAGCAACCACATCCATTCACGGAGGTGCTGTCATCCTCCATAAGCCCAGACCGTGCTCATGTTCGGTGAGACGAGATCCCGACTATGATGCAGAAAGGAGTGATCAGAGTGGTCCCTGCTCACAATGTTGAAAGAGGGCCATTACAGCAAGCACTTTCTTGTCCCAAAACCGGAACAGGGCTTGAGGCCCCATCTTGGACCTCCGAGGTCTGAACAGAAGAATAGAAACGTAAAATTAAGGATGTTGACACTCAGACAAGTCATCTGTTCGGTTCAACCGAGAGATTACGCTGCACGGTGGATCTGAAAGACGCTTTCCTCCACGTGAGCATCCTGCCCTGCCACAGATAATGTCTCTGTTCTGCCTTCAGGGGCACCACGTCCGAGTTTTTGGCAGCGTTTTTTGGCCTGAAAACCGCCTCCCGTGCATTCATGAAATGCCTAGATGCAGCCCTGACCCCGCTGGGGGGTCGAGGGGTCAGAGTTCAAATTTTTTTTAGACGATCTGCTCATCCCTGGACACAACAAAGTCCATGCACAGCAGCACCCAGAGAGGGTGATGTCTCACCCGGAAGCTCCAGGTTCCATTACCAAACCTGGCAGAAAGCAACCTGACCCCATCCCAGATTACCGTATTTCTAAGTGTACAGGTCAACACCATTTTGTACAGAGAACAGCTTTCAGAGGCACAGATCTCATCCATACGCCTCTGCCTGACATGCTTTCAGCTGGGCCAGAGAGTGTCCCTCAAGCTCTACCAACGCTTCCTGGGTTTGCTGGCAGCAGCCATTCCCTGCGTGCCACAGGCATTATTAAAAATGCGTACTCTGCAGACATGGCTAAACAAACCAATGCGTCCTGCCCCCCTCAGGCGGGCAGGGAAGATACTGATCAGCCCAGAGTGCCTGACAGTCCCGGAACCCTGGAGGGATCCTTCAGTGTTCATGCCAGGAGTCCCGCTGGGACGACTACTGTCTCGTGTGGTAATCACAACAGACGCCTCAAAGGGAGGATAATTGCAGAAACCAGAATGCCCAAGGGCTCTGGAAACAACAAGAAGTAAGACTCCACATCAACTTCCTGGAATTGAATGCTGTTTATCTATCAGTGAAGCCCTTTTACAAAAAGAGACTGATTACAAGACAACATGTCCTGATAAAATCAGACAGCAGGACAACAGTGTCCTACATCAACAGAGAAGGGGGGACAAGGTCCCGACCCCTCCTCAGCCTGACACACAAGCTGCTCACGTGGTGCGGCCCCAGAATACTGTCACTGAGAGGGACACACATCCTGGGCGAGCTAAACCACGGGGCAGACACCCTCTCAAGAGGGCCACTGCTAGCCTCAGAGTGGAGACTGAATCCATGTATCATGGACCAGACCTGGTCACGATACGGGCGGGCATCCGTAGATCTGTTCGCCTGCAAAACCAGCACGCATTGCAGCCTGTATTTTTCACTGAAAGAAACAGATGCTCCGCTGGGAACAGACGCTCTGGCCTACAGCTGTCCAGTAGGGGTGCTATATTACGCGTTTCCACTTGTCCCTTTGATTCAGGTTATGCTGGAACGTGTACGCAGGGGAGCTCTTTCCCTGATATTAATAGCCCCCAGGTGGCCACAGAAAACATGGTTCCCAGAAATGACCTCATTGTTGTCAGGGACACCATGGCAGTTGTCCCCCACAGGGACCTGCTGACTCAGGCCCGCAGGCAGCTTCTCCATCCACGTCCAAAACTGTGGCAACTCACAGCTTGGCCGCTGAAAGGAATAGGCTGATGGCCTTGGGCCTCCCCAGTAATGTTGTTAGCACAATACAGGGGGCGAGAGCTGGGTCAACTCAGACTCTCTACGCTCGTAAATGGCATGTCTTTGAGGCCTGGTGTCTAGAGAGGAATATTGTTTCATATTCCTGCGACTTAGTCCAGCTCCTCACCTTTTTACAGGACCTGCTGGAAAAAGGCTGCTCATTTTCCACCATTAAGGTGTCTTTGTCAGCCATCTCGGCGTGCCACGAAGGCTGGCGGGGTAGAACACCTGGTGCCCATCCTCTCACGATACGTTTCATGAAGGGCGTACTGAGGAAAAGACCCCCCAGCAGGACTCTGGCCCCAGATTGGGACCTTCAGTTAGTCCTGGATGCCTTGTGTGAGCCTCCATTTGAGCCTCTCAGTAGCAATAAGATAGACTCATTATCTTATAAAACTGCTTTACTCCTGGCTCTCTGCTCAGCTAAATGTGTGGGTGACCTCCACGTTTGATAAAACGTGGAGGTCACCCGCACCCAATGTGTACAAGGTTTGCCCCTGATGGGTCAAAGGTCACTCTGCGTCCTAACCCCGCATACGTGCCAAAAGTACCGACTCTAAATCCCAGAAGTCTGGACTTTGAGCTCTCTGAGTTTCCTCCCCACCTTGTTCTCACTGAGGAACAGAGGAGGTTGAGATCACTCTGCCCTGTCAGGGCCTTGAGTGTTTACATCCACAGAACTGTCAGTTGGAGGAAAACAAACCAATGGTTTGTTTGTTTTGCCAATCCTGCTGCGGGCAGAGCACTTTCAAAGCAACGCCTCTCACACTGGGTGACTGAGGCCATAAAAAGGGCATACAGCAGCAAAGGTCCACAGATGCCCTCGGGGGTACACGCCCATTCCACTCGAGGCCTGGCAGCCTCATGGGCTCTGTTTAAGGGTGTTCCAGTGGCAGACATTTGTGCTGCGGCTAACTGGAGTTCCACAAATACGTTTGCAAAACACTATTGTTTGGATGTCACTGCTTGTGACGTCACTCAGGCTGTACTCTCTAACACACAGTAGAGATCAGCCAAGATGCCTAAAATATAAAGGCAGAAGTTCTCACAAGCATGCATTTTACTGAGCATTTCAAGGGCGTGAATGAATTACGTTCCCATAGTCATATGTTGCACTGAGTGAACCTGACTGATAAGGGAACTGAAAGTTATGCACCATAACTCATGTTCCCTGAAGGAAGGGAACGAGGTGCAACATATGTTTGCCCTTTTCAATGCCAAAGCTCGGTGAAGTGCTCTTGGAGAAAGTGACATGGGTGCACGCATCTTTATACCAAGAGGGCAGGGCCTCTGTGGTGACGCTGATACTCACCTGCCATAAAGGCGTTTATACTTCAGGTAACCGCGCGGGGGCGCAATTCCCATAGTCATATGTTGCACCTCGTTCCCTTCCTTCAGGGAACATGAGTTATGGTGCATAACTTTCAGTTTGCATTGAGTCATGTCTAAGGTGAATGCCTGCCATTTAAAAACATTTTTAATTACTGTTTTTGATAACCGCATACAATGTACCTTTTTGTCATATTGTCCGTTTGCACAATTGTTTCAGCAAAAACATTACAATATTCCTGCCAGGAGTGCATTAAGCTGCACTGCAAGGGCAACAGAAGAGAAGTGAATTTGAAGAATTAGTGTGACCTCCTTTTTCATATGTACACTGACATCTGGACGTGCCACGCCAAGTTGTTTTCTAACAGTGCTTTTCCAGTCAGAGTACTTTTTATGATACAACACAAGCCACCACACCCACCTCACAACCCCCCCAAACAAAAACAATTCAATTCAGTTTGTTTATATAATGCTGAATCCTAACAAAAGTCGGCTCAAGGTAGGTTACGGTCCAAAAACCAAAACCCTCAGTCTTGTCTGAATTTAAAAGCAGAAAATTAAGGGTCATCCAGGTTTTTATGTCTTTAATACATGCTTGTAGTCTAAGTAACTGAGTGGATTCATTGGGTTTCATGGACAAATATAACTGTGTATCATCAGCATAACAATGAAAATTTATCCCCGGTGCCGTTTAATAGCTTTACCTAATGGATGCGAGAGAAAGAGAATTGTGCCAAGCATTGCACCCGGAGGAACTCCATGACTATCTTTGGTGTATGAATATCATTCATTATTTACATGTACAATCTGGAATCTATCAGATAAATATGGTTTAAACCATTTTATAGCCATTCCTGTAATCCCAATATCATATTTAATCCTAGAAAACTGTGGTCAACTATGTCAAATGCAGCACTGAGGTCTAACAGGACCAGTGTAGACACAAGTCCATTGTCAGAGGCCATGAGAATATCATTAGTTAATTAGAGGATTATTTCAGTTCTTGCATGTTTCTGCCATGCCAGTTTATTTTGAAAACATAAAAAAAAAATTAAGAAAACGATGGTCACCAGTGAGCTCTGCCTTATTGCCAGAATACATTTGAACCCCTCTACAAGGAAAATCAAGGATCAGAAATATTCCACAATTGCAGGATTAGCAACTGACCCTGAATCTTTTTTCATTTGATTTTTTTGTTTTGTTGCTGCAGCACTTGAGGTGACTAATTTGTAATTTCCCTTTAGTCAAGGTCCCAACCGAATGGGTGTGGTCATTTTTAGGCAAAAATATGAAACAGACAAAGGTCCTGGGGCCTCATGTACAAAGACCTGCGTAGATTTCTTACTGAAAAGTCACGTACGGACAAATCCAGAAAAGTGTCCACGCACAAAAAAATCCAGATTTATCAAACTGTGCGTACACCGGTATCCACGCACATTCCTTATGTACAACACAATCAACGTGGAATTCAGCGCACATGAGAGAGTGGCCGACTCCGCCCTTGACACGCCTCCATATAAATATGCAAATTCATTTAAATATGCCCTGAACCTGCGGAAAGTCCATTGCAAACCATGGCGAAACGCACAAAAAAGAGGAACTACACAGACTGCGAACAGGAGGCACTCCTGGGTGAGGTAGAGGCACGTAAAACCGTCCTGTTTGGCTCGCTGTCCAGCTGGCGTGACAGCGAAGCGCAAGAGGCAGGAGTGGGACAGCCTGTGTGTGGCCGTAAATGCCGTTGGATCTGAGCAGCGCACAGTGTCCGAACTCAAGAAGAAGTGGTCGGACATCAAGGGGGACGTGAAGAGGAGGACAGCAGCCCATCGCCAGAGTGTGCTGATGACAGGCGGGGGTACAGGGGACGATGACCTCACCCCATTCGACCGGCGGGTTGCCGGCATTGTGGGCGACACGGCCCTCACAGGTGTGGTGGATCCGCATGCGGGGGATTCGGACAGTCGCAGTAAGTAAATAAGTCAGTGTTAATTGTAAATGCCATAATACCTTGTTCTCATACTGGTGACTATAAGAATAACAATTATGCAGTCATGGGATTCATTCATATTTTATTCACATGTACACATTTTATTCTGCCATCAGTGGATGGAACAGAAGACACACAGCCTGGTGGCTCAGGTGTTGGCTGCTCCCCCAGTGTCCCTGGAACGTCTGGCACCACGGGCACCTCCAGCACACCCCACCAGCCAGCTGCTGATGCCCCCGCACCCCACCAGCCAGCTGCTGATGCCCGCGCACCCCACCAGCCAGCTGCTGATGCCCCCGCACCCCACCTGCCAGCTGCTGATGCCCCCGCACCCCACCTGCCAGCTGCTGATGCCCCCGCACCCCACCTGCCAGCTGCCGATGCCCCCGCACCCCACCTGCCAGCTGCTGATGTCCCCGCACCCCACCTGCCAGCTGCTGATGTCCGTCCTGGCCGTGTCATGACGGCAGATGTCCTGCAGACGCAGCATGCCATTGTTGCCGGTATCAATGGCATAAACGACCGCCTGGACCAACTGATCAGAGTTGTCGGCAGTAATGCCACTAATGACCGCCTGGAACAACTCATCAGAGTCCTCGTGGATATAAACACCACATTAAATGCTCTGATGAGGTGATCATGTGTACTTGTCTGTTTTATATATTTGCTATCACATTTTGCCGGGCCCTAATAGCTGCCTGGGTGGGATGTACATTGGGTGGTGCAGGTTCTGGCCCCTCAGGTGGGGGCAAGTCAGGTTGTGGTATGTCAAGTCCGTGTGCAAGATTGTGGAGGACGCCACATGCCATCACAATGCGGCACACCTTTTCAGGACTATAGAGCAGCAGACCTCCAGTCCTGTCCAGACAGCGCCACCGTCCCTTTAGCAGGCCAATTGTCCTCTCGACGACTGACCGGCTGCGGGAATGGACGTCATTATACCTCCGCTCTTGCTCAGTGTGGGGGTTGGCGAGAGGAGTCATGAGCCATGTTTTTAGTGGGTAACCACGGTCCCCTGTGGAATAAAAATAATAAATTACAATGGGGCAGAGTCAGATGCTTATCAGTTGGTAATGCTGCGCTTTTGGGTTACTTTGTGTTAATGAACGCAGCAGTGCGCTGGACGCATTCCACACTTTACGCACGCGTTTATTTGCAGAACCGCTATGCACACAGGAACAATCAAGGGCTTGGTAGACTGCTCTGACACTACATTTCAACCAGCCATTAACAGAAAGGTGCTCACTTGAAGCACTGACTAGTAATGGAACTTCAAAGACAGGGCGACATGTGGGTGCGCACAGGTTCCATGCGCATAAGAGATCATAAGGATGATTAAATAAATAATCTACTCACCAAGAAGCCAACCATCTCGCACCATTCCAGCTTGTAGTCTGTTCCCAACCATGCTGTTCATCAGAATGAATGAATCATGTGTTGAGCCAGGCCACCTCGCCACAATGTTTGTCAGACGCATTTGCGCGTCACAAATGATTTGCACATTGATTGAATGAAAATGTTTCCTGTTAACATAAACATATTCATCCTGTGATGGTGCTTTTATAGCAATGTGTGTGCAGTCGACAGCCCCGATTACATTAGGGAAACCGGTTCTCGCTGCAAATTGCGCTTTGATGTTGGCCTGTTCAGCTGCATTGTATGGGAATGTTATGTACCTGGGTGACATACGGATAAGTCCATCCCACACAGCTGGCATGACTCGGCTCAGTGTGGACTGAGACAGTCCCGATCGGTCTGCCAACTCCCTCTGAAATGCCCCTGTTGCGAGGAATCCCAGTGTTGTCAGCAGCTGCACATGTACAGGCAGCGCACGGCTCCTGGCTGTATGGCGCTCCAAAACCGGTCGTAGCTCTAAGCACAGTTGCAGAAGTACTGCCCTCGGAAGCCGAAAACGACTGATGAGCCAGTCATCATCATGAGCCAGGAAATCCTCTCGGTCTCGAAAAACACGCTCTCTGCGTATGGCGCGATTTGCTATATCCTCTAATAAAAATAGAGCCATTGTTGTCAATATTGTTGCCACTATTTTGCGCATGCTTTTGTATCCACTCATCTAATTGCGTCCATGTGGATGTCATAATTGTTAATCATGTGTCTGGTGTGAACAATTATCATTTTCACATCATGCACAGTTAATAA
>JBBPBX010042228.1:0-13863 GCA_038048925.1 Garcialebias charrua
TAAGTAAGTAAGTAAGTAAGTAAGTAAGTAAGTAAGTAAGTAAGTAAGTAAGTAAGTAAGTAAGTAAGTAAGTAAGTAAGTAAGTTTTTTCTCCTCTGAAGGTAAAACACTTGAGAAGCCCTGCAATGATTGTTTTCATGAAAACAGAAGTTGAGGAAAACAATTAGCATGCAATGGGTTTCCTTGTTGGGAAAACTTTAAAAGTCCTATTTGTGAGAGAGTTCTTCGTTTACGGCCATACCACCCTGAACACGCCCGATCTCGTCTGATCTCGGAAGCTAAGCAGGGTCGGGCCTGGTTAGTACTTGGATGGGAGACCGCCTGGGAATACCAGGTGCCGTAAGCCTTTTGCACTTCTCACAGTGTCCACCAGGGGGTGCTGTTCCACCTGTTTAACACCCTGGTAAAGTCCCCCAAAATGCAGGAAATCACATCTATTTTACTCAAAAATTGCTGGGGGTCAATACATTTATTATGTTCATTGTGTGAGCAGGTAAGTAAGTAAGTAAGTTTTTTCTCCTCTGAAGGTACAACACTTGAGAAGCCCTGCAATGATTGTTTTCATGAAAACAGAAGTTGAGGAAAACAATTAGCATGCAATGGGTTTCCTTGTTGGGAAAACTTTAAAAGTCCTATTTGTGAGAGAGTTCTTCGTTTACGGCCATACCACCCTGAACACGCCCGATCTCGTCTGATCTCGGAAGCTAAGCAGGGTCGGGCCTGGTTAGTACTTGGATGGGAGACCGCCTGGGAATACCAGGTGCCGTAAGCCTTTTGCACTTCTCACAGTGTCCACCAGGGGGTGCTGTTCCACCTGTTTAACACCCTGGTAAAGTCCCCCAAAATGCAGGAAATCACATCTATTTTACTCAAAAATTGCTGGGGGTCAATACATTTATTATGTTCATTGTGTGAGCAGGTAAGTAAGTAAGTAAGTTTTTTCTCCTCTGAAGGTACAACACTTGAGAAGCCCTGCAATGATTGTTTTCATGAAAACAGAAGTTGAGGAAAACAATTAGCATGCAATGGGTTTCCTTGTTGGGAAAACTTTAAAAGTCCTATTTGTGAGAGAGTTCTTCGTTTACGGCCATACCACCCTGAACACGCCCGATCTCGTCTGATCTCGGAAGCTAAGCAGGGTCGGGCCTGGTTAGTACTTGGATGGGAGACCGCCTGGGAATACCAGGTGCCGTAAGCCTTTTGCACTTCTCACAGTGTCCACCAGGGGGTGCTGTTCCACCTGTTTAACACCCTGGTAAAGTCCCCCAAAATGCAGGAAATCACATCTATTTTACTCAAAAATTGCTGGGGGTCAATACATTTATTATGTTCATTGTGTGAACAGGTAAGTAAGTAAGTAAGTAAGTAAGTAAGTAAGTAAGTAAGTAAGTAAGTAAGTAAGTAAGTAAGTAAGTAAGTACACAGTAAAAATGCCAGTGTTAAAATCTCAGGTGTAGTGTTAAATAAAGAGTGTGAGTGTTGTTTTAACATCACACAGCTTTAAAAAAACACTGCCTGCGTAATATTCGTCATATTTGCATTGTTAAATTCCAGTGCTAATTGGGTGGTGTTGCTTTAAGCCCCGCCTTCGCGTAACGTCTGCAGGGTGCCTTCTACTTTCTGTCGTGTTGCCACCAGTCACTGGTCGATATGGCTTCTGTTCGCACACGAAAGACACAATTCTTTCCTAAAGGTAAGCTAAATATCTGTACATGACTATTGTTTTGTTGGGAATGTGCTTTTTAGTTTGAAATATTGGCGATGTGTTATGTAAAAAGCTAACATTGCAAACAGCTAGCTTCAGAGGAGTTCATTTTCCGTAAGGTTACTCAAAATAATAATAAAAAAAGGTTTTAATCCAACATAAATGTCGAATGTTTTCAACTATTTTACATAATTTATGGTTTCATTGTGGCTGTTGTCTGGTTCGTCCTGTTGCTGGGTAAACTTTTGAGACGGAACGCAAAAGAGCGCGAAAAAAGTCCACCATAGAGCTCCGTAGATTAGACGTAAAGCAATTTTTGACGTAAATCCAAACATACGTTCTGCACCACATGTACAGTTCTGTATTACCAAGCACTTAGCCTATCCTAACACAGTGCCCTACATAATAAAAAAAACACACGTATGTTTTTGAGCCATAATGAAGTGAAAAAAAGAGTTAATGGCCTATATTTGCTGGTGACTCGTATTCTTACGTCCATCCTCCGTATTCCGTATTGCGTTTACGACGTAAAACCAACGTCCGCCTCTGTCTATCCGCCGTACTCCGTTTACGACGTAAAACAGAAACAGCGTTCATAGTACAGTACTGTACCAGTAGCAAAGCAAGTCACGTTACGGACTGCGGTAAAGTGAGCCTCCACTCAGCTCCGTCAGCTCTCACTAGCGTATTTGTGCACGTTTACAAGATACGGAAATGCTGCGGCGACTAGCTGCGTGTTGCTTTTGTTGTCGTACGGCTAGCCGGCAGGGAGTGGATTCTGACGACTAGCTAGCTAGCTCAACACTCTAGCTTGGATAAAGTTTAGCTGAAAGAGCTAACGTGTTCAAAGTGATAGTGGAAGGGATAAATAGCTGGTTTTTAACATCTGTAAGGTGTTGTTAAAGCTTGGATCTTGTCCCTTTTGTGCTCTGCAGAAATGCTGTGTTCAAGTGGCATCAGACAGTCCAGAAATGGGTTTGTGTTCCAGTAACAGATGACTGCTATGATTACTTGAAATTCATGCACGAGGGTAAGTTGAGTACTAATTATGATGTTGTAGCAGCTGCCATTAAATGAAGTAAGCTTAACGTAGTTTATCTCAAATTATGCCCAGAATGCTTATTAATCAACCCCTGTCTTTGTTCAAGTAATAATTAAGTCATTATTTTTCATAAAAATGGTGATGTCAAACAATATGGGTAACTTTAAAGACAAAATGTACCATTTCAACCACCAGTTCATTGTCTGAAAATGCTATTCAAAATATTTTCTAATTATAAATTTAATTGGCTCTTACAAGTTCTAACCGTATGCTATAAATTAGTTAAGGTGTGTATTTTTTTTCCTTCCAGTTTATGCTAAATTCAATTTGTCAAGTGAAATATGTGTAGACCTGAAAGACTCTTCTGGAGTTGATGTGGATTCTGACATTTTTGATGAACTCCTGAGGTCTGCAACAGTATCTTTCAAAAGTAGTCACTAAGCACTTTGGTAAGATTTAAAAGCATTAAAACAAGTGTTCCTTCTAATGCATTTTAAAAATATATAAATCAAAAGTTAAGTTCAAGTTGTAATGTCTTCTAAACTTTATACAGTGGGCGTCGTTGACGAGAGTGAGGTAACAGACGCTTCCTTCAGTTCTGAGTCAGCCTCGTCACTTGAATCTTCAAGCTCATCTACAGTGATCACAGAGAAGACGACTGGTTGAAGGACCACCTGATGGCAAAACATGTGAGTTGTGTCAAGGTGGAAAATAGAATGATCCATTTTAAAATTCATTCATTTAAAGGCAAGCTAAAAGTAGCATCAGTCCATCCACCCACCCATCCATCCATCCACCTACACACCCATCATCCATACCCACACATCCATCTGTCCATCCATCAATCCATCCACCCACTCATCCATCCGTCCACCCTTCCATCTATCCATCCTTCCACCCATTCATCCACCCACCCATCCATCCATCCACCCACCCACCCATCCATCCATCCACCTACACACCCATCATCCATACCCACACATCCATCTGTCCATCGATACATCCATCCACACTTCCATCTATCCACCCATCAATCCATCCACCCACTCATCCATCCGTCCACCCTTCCATCTATCCATCCTTCCACCCATTCATCCACCCACCCATCCATCCATCCACCCACCCACCCATCCATCCATCCACCTACACACCCATCATCCATACCCACACATCCATCTGTCCATCGATACATCCATCCACACTTCCATCTATCCACCCATCAATCCATCCACCCACTCATCCATCCGTCCACCCTTCCATCTATCCATCCTTCCACCCATTCATCCATCCACACATCCATCCATCTACTCATCCATCCATACATACATCCACGCTTCCATCCATCCATCTACTTATCCTGTTGTCCCTTTCCAGGTCAGGGGCAACTGGTGCCTATCTCCAGCACTCACTGTACGAGAGGTGGAGGACATCCATCACAGAGCTAAAAGTATAAAATAAAATATGGACAGCTAAATAGCATAAAGTATGCAGAAGTAGTTTGGTTGCAAAAAAAAATACTTAAAAATAAAAAACAGGATACCAGCCAGTCAGAATTTTCTGGATCTTGCAGTGACATTCTGCTCATGTGTACAGGTGGCTGGCAGGTTGCATGTTGAGCTGCAGCGAGTCAGTGGAGCTGTTCCTGTGAGTCTTTCCTGGGCGGACGAGTCATCAGAGAATTCCAGTGAATGTAGCTGCTACGAGGTCATGGACACCAACGGAGAGATCGTCCACATGTCCAAAAGGCTCAGCTGCAGGGTAAGAAAGCCCACACCACACCTCTTGGCAGGTTACAACAAAGACTTTAAAAGTCTTTCCTTCTGAGAGAATCGTTGTTTGTCTCGTCCAGGTGAGGATCAAAGAGACCACGGGGCTGCCGCTCAACCTGTCCAACTTTGTCTTCTGTCAGTACACATTCTGGGAGCACAGCGAGCCCACCGTGGTTCCTCCCATGGTCAGCCCTGACAGACCTTCTCGAAGCTCTGACGCTCACTTCACTGTCCAGTTTGATCACTGCAAGGTACAGGAAGAGTCTCTGATGCCTCGATTCTTGTCAGTTTTATTTTCAAATCATCTTTACCCTGACCCTTCTTGTTTTCTCCAGGACTTTGTTGTGCATGTGACAGATGAGTTTTTGGAGTTCATCTCAGATGGAGCTTTGGCCATAGAAGTGTTTGAATGAAGGCAACATTTAAGCATAGACAGAATATGCTATATGATCTGGACCAGTCATCACTCATCTTGGATCACTTCCCTAGATTCTTGGATACACCAGGCTTGGTGAGAAACTCTGAGATTTGATTAACCGAACTTTTGAATTGGGTTTTTTAATGGTATTTTTTCTTTTTTTTAGATTGAGCAGGACTTCATCATGCTCTTTGGAGAAGACATCTTGGGGAAGTTCATTGCAAGATGGCCCAACATTCTACAAACCAAAGGTCATCACTGTCAGCAAAAGCCTTAGACAGAGCGTTCCACTGGATGACCTTCTGTCTGCTCAGGAGGAATCACGTGATTATGGTATGTACTGATAGATAAATATGTTCAACAGTCTTTTCTATGTATGCATTTTCATGTCGTAATTCTAATGATTGCTTGTGTTATGATTTTATCAGAATGGGATAGCGACTTGGCAGCCATTCTCCTGCTGGTTCATCTATTGCCTCCAACCCCCAAAGGGAAGAAACGTGTAAAAATTAGTGCAACTGAGGCAGCTCATCGTGTTGTGAAGTTCATGAAGGTATGTTTTTCACATGCATTATTGCGCTTCACTTACAGTAAATTGATCTCAGTTTTACAAGACTGTATAATGTAAAGTCATTATTTGTTTTTATTTGTATTATAAATTTATAGTTAATTTTGGAGGGGATGGGAGGGATCAAGGTAAATTTTATGACGAAATGGGAAAAAAATTGGTTATGGGAACATAATGTCACAAAGAATTGTATGAGCCTATTAGAACTGATCTTTTCACTGAAGCTCACAAGAGTTTCCTTGCAAGTCACAAGTCACATCCACTTTTGTGGCATGGTCACAGCTAAAGGAAGGTGGAAAGTGTTCTTAATTTGTTGCTTGTGAGGGTCTAAAACCATTATTTCTAATGTGCTGTCTCTCAATCTTAGGTGGGGACAAGCATGGCGACATTCCTTGGCAAAGTTGGATCTGCACAGCCCTTCCTCCTCTGCGTTGGAGAAAAGAAGAGCAGTATTCAAAAGTTCTACATCATCCTGGATCAGAAGCCCATTCCTTGTGTGGTACAGACTGCAGTGGCTGCCTTCGATGAACTTTTTAAGGCGCATTTTGTGTTTGCTGTGTCCTACGATGCAACCCTACTCAACTTCTACAAATTCATCCAAACAACAGTTTATGGGATTGATGCGGCAGCAACAAAGGAGAGCCCCAGAGTCAAGGAAATCAGAGTGAGCATTAACAACATTTAAATATGCCAACATGTTTCATTTGTAAGGTTCAGCACAGACATTCTTCAACTCTTTTTCAGCATTTGAAATTTAGTCATGCTTTGTATCCAGGCCACAAATTGCGTTTGAAATGTGAGGAACATAGCTGTTCATCAGTTTTTTTACACGTATTCTGGGTTCAAGAAGCACTTGGTGAAAGCACATGGAGACACTATTGCCATAGACTCTGTTCATGTGGACAATGTTGGAACAGATGGTGTTGAGACCCATGATGTTTGTGCCGATGACCCGTTGAGTACTACTTCTGTTCGTCAAGAAAGTCTTCCTAAAAAGTGGCAGTTAATGGACATGTGTAGCTCTGTTGCCCAAGTTCAAGCAGCTGGAGTTTCTGAAAATATTGTGCAGTCTTTAACTTGTTCAATGGAAGAGGTTGTTAATTATGTTCATATTCAAGCACAGGATGCTGTTCTTGCATGTTTTTCATCTGAAGTGAATGAGCAAACCTTAAACAAAGTCAAATAATGTGTTGAGAACATGAAAAATCTATTCACACACCTTAACACTGAAACAAAGAGGCAAAGGTATATATATATATTTTTTTTTATGGAAAATTGTTGAACCAATAGAGCATGTTCTTGGAGTGTGTTATGATACACATTTGCATAAAACAACAGGTGTTTACAGTCAAATTCCTGTTAATGACAAATTTATGTACAGTATGTACCTATTTTAGGAACTGTTGAGTCATTGTTTACTAACGAACTAGTACTTGCTTTCAACAAGTAAAGAGCCATAAAGATGGGATCTATAGAGACATCAGTGATGGTTCTTATTCCAGAAATCACTCATTATTTTCAGAGCAAGAACATGATCTCCCAATAAATACTGTACAGTTGTATTACGATGATTTTGAAATGGCAAATCCACTGGGACCCAAAAGGGGTTCACATAAACTTGGCTGTATTTATTTTATTTGTGACTGCTAAAGTCATTTAGAGTGTTTAGATGATCATCTGAATGCTTTCAGAATAGATGGTGGATGATGTGTTTGCTATTATTTGTGTCGCTAATCTGATATACTGTATTATCAGCCTTATGACAGGCAATTTTCGGCTGATAATGATGAAAGAAACATATTGTGCCCCGCTACTGTTTTATATGAGCTGAGCATCGAAGGTCTGTAATACTGAAATGGGTTTAATAAAAGTTGAACTTTCCATTTCTGAGTATTTTTTTTTAGAAATTTTTTTCCCATTGGATTTGGTTGATGTTGACACCTTGTGGTGTCAATCATTTACCTTTTCAACACCGCATTATGTTTATGATTAACACTGTTCAGTGTTAATCATAAACATAATGCGGTGTTGAAAAGGTAAATTATTGACACCTTGTGGTGTCAGTCGTTTACTTTTTCAACACCGCATTATGTTTATGATTAACACTGAACAGTGTTACTTTTAACATTATATTTTAACACTAACACTGTTGCAATGTTAATGTGACACTAGCTATTGTTGAATATTAACAATGTCTGGTGTTAATTTAACAAAAAATGGGTGTTAAACTTTTAACACTTTCGAAAGTGTTACTTTAACACCAGCTGACTTGGACACATATAGACACTTTTCCGGTGTTAAAATTAACACTGAGGGTGTTAATTCAACACTTGCATTTTTACTGTGTACAGTATAATTTGTTGTATGTTTCATTTATGCTCAAAAAATCTTAAGCTTAATTGTATTTAGGCTAGTTGTTTTAGGAAACTACACCTGCACTTTAAAAATGATCTGTTATTTAGATTGAAAAGTCTGCACAAAATATAGATAAAAAAAACACCACAAAAACTAAAGTGCAGGTGTAGTTTTACTTGGAGACTAAATACTTAACTAAATAAAGTAATTTCAGTCAAATTAGCCCTTGTTGTTTTTTAAAATTTTATATAATACTGCAAAGCAACATGTTAAGTTAATTTTGTCAAATAAATACTTTTTTTTTTTTTGGGTTATATCACGAAATTTATCGTTATCGTGATATACTCTGAAATATCACGATATAATTTTTGAGCCCTATCGCCCACCCCTATACTCCCCTGTATTTTTCCACTGACTGCTCGCTGCTTCTGCTGTCAAGCTCCTGCTTCTGCCGTCAAAACCGGAAGTAAACCCGGAACTTGGCTTTTCAAAATAAATTTTCAAGACATTTTTATTTTTTTTAAATGGGAGATGCGTCGTAACTACGAAACGTCGTAACTCGAGACCGTCGAAACCCGAGGACTACCTGTATTAGAGTACAGGTAGTCCCCGATTTACGAGCGAGATCCGTTACAACGAGGCGCTCGTAAACCGGAAATCTCGTAATTTGGAACGGCCGCCATTTCTCTCGTAAATCCGGAATTTCGCTCGTAAATTGGAACGGTTTTCGCTAGCGCGACTACAAACACTCTATTTTCATCCAAAAACTGCTTATGAGTGCATAAAAATGATCGGAAACGTGTGTCCATATGCTTAGCTAACTAACTGTGGTGAAAAAACACATGAAAACTCAGTATTTTTTTCGTTTTTTCCAAAAATTCGCAGCTCGTAAGTCTGGAACCTCGCAGATCAGAGCGCTCGTAAATCGGGGACTACCTGTATAAGAGTTATAAATTTTATGTCAGTGTAATAAAGACTTCTGGATGCTTACTTAATGTGGACTTTTGTTGTTATTCTCTCAGAGATCAACATTTTCAAACCTCATCAAAGTACCACGGCCTGAACCTGAAAGCGGCTCGACAGACGTTTAAGAAACTGGTGACGAACGTCAACGTTTGGGATGAGGTGTGCAACTCAGGCTTGGACTAAATGAGAATAGCCGTGGAACCAGAAATTAGCCACATCCCCTCGTTTTATTTTGGCTTGTTTAAACCAACAGGCCGAGGCTGCTGTTCTGCACCTGCTGCCTCTTCTTGATAGGAATGCCGTTGGCGTGGAGAGTCTGAGGGTCTTCCTGCTGCTGAACGAGCTTCTGCACGTCCTCCAGAAACACACCAAGCAACGAAACACGAAACTCGCCGAGGCGCTCGCTGCTGCTGTAACGAGCCTGTCGCTTCAAAGCCTCCAGGTTTTAGGTTTGTTCTTATTTTTAAAACACCTGCTCCGTAAAGTTTCAATAATCTGACCTGTACATATAGAAAACCGTTCTTGTGATTTTCCTCAGGGAACTGGTGGTCTTCGCTGTCGCCCTCCAGCATGGGGAGGTTGATCAAGGTGTGGAAACAGGCGCTCTCTGTGATCTTTACGTTTGATCCAGTTCCTCGCAGTTCTGGAGTCAGAAACCTGCTTCTAGTCCTTCAGTACATGTACAACGTCAGTACTACAACCACAAATAAGAACTCCAGGTCAGATTGTTTTGATTTTGATCCAGTAAAGGCCTTTATGAATGTTTTATTGACAGGTAAACAGCAGGGTTTCAGAGTCTCGGAGGCTGCCGGAAAGCGATTTTTATTTGTCCATGAGTAAAACATTTCTTTCTGATGACCTGCAGCTCTGGCGTTTACGTTCCCAACACAGGGTAAACTGCTAAATTATACCATTCTAATATCTTTTTCTGTACATGTGATGTTCCAATTGATTAAAGACTCAGATATAATTTTTTCTCATGTTTTAGTTTGTGCGAGCCGAGCCGCTTGTTCTTTGCAAGTTTCCGATGGTGATGGATCTGCAAACAAAGACATGGGTTTTTGATATGAACACTGAGCTCACCCGGGTAACTGCAGCTTCATCACAACTTTTGAACACAATACTGTACTATGATTTTCATTCAACATTTACTTTTTTATGTAGAGTCCACCCCTCACAGGAACTTAAAGTTCAGTTCACACTCAAGATAACTGAATAAACTATTACCAGCACAAACTAGTTTAAGTTAATTCATCTTTTAAAACAATTTGTTGTCAGTAATTAACATCATGCATCACTTGGCATATTGAATGCATCATCTTAGGGAGCAGTTCAGCTTTTTATACGCCCCTCAAAAGGCATAAGTTTAAAGATGTATAGTCTATATAAAGCATAGTCTTTAACTTTAAACTTTCTCTTGTTCTGCTCATAACTTCTCAAGATAATTTAAAAGAACTTCACACACACATGCATCTTCACTAGACAGAGTGTCCGTGCACTTTTCATCACCCCAGCTTCATTCTCTGTTCAAATATTTCTTTGGTGTTAGAAAGCATCAAAATTATAATATTTTAACATTTTTAAATATTTGGTCAGAGAGAATATGGCAGAATTTTGAACAAAAATATATAATTAGTTCTTAATGCCTCCTGATTTACAGCAGCTTTTCAGTCCTAAATGTTATTTAACTTCTCCAGAAGGAGCGGCACTCAGTTCAAGTTCAAAAACAAACAGCTTTGTTAGTTCACCAAAAATATGAAAAGTGAAACCTGTAATCAGTCACGTTTCATGTTTTTATCTTCAGTTCAGTTCTGTTTTTAATTATCACCCGCCGGAGAAGGCAAACTGATGACATTATTTTACAAAGTAGTGCATCTAAAACCTTTAAACACATTTTAATGCAACTTGCAGAAAGTAACCATCTGGCGTACCGCTGCAAGGACTTAAAGATGGCCGCCACAGCAAAGCGATCTTAACAAACACCAAAAATGGCTTGGATAAATTAGTTTCTGCAGCGCCTTCAGCTGCTGCAAAAGGCTTTTTGTGTGTGTGTGTGTGTGTGTGTGTTTACTGCACATGCCTTCTGTGTCCTAAACTTATCTGTAATTCCTTGTTACAGCGAGAGATCCTGGTGCCTCTCTTTCAGCAAATCATGCTACAACTGTTGTGGGATTTGGGATTGTGTTTCATAACTAGGCCTGGATTATTGGAGTTGAACCTGAAGAGAGTATCAGTGTTGAAAGACACTTTTGAACAGCTGGCCGCTGCTCATCAAAAAGACTACCAGGGCTTACTCGTGGTAAACAAACCTTCATGTTTTAGGTTTTACTGTCATGGAGCATTTAAACACTCATAAATGTAAGTTGTGTACATTTCTGCATGTATTGATAACTTATGTATCTGCAGTTAGGCTTGGGCGATATGGGCTTTAGCTAATATTTAGATATTTCTGGTCATATCATGATACACAATAAATATTGTGATATTTTATAACATCTAAATTACTCTGTACATGTAAAGTAGTCCTGTATGGTGTCAAATATTCAAATAGATACGGTTAAAAATTTCAGGAAAATGCAAAATCAGTAATTAGTAACATTTACTTGAGCTCTTTTTTGTTACAGGTCAATTTTGATTGCAACTTTACTAACGATCCTGTCTACCTGAAAGATTTTTTTCATGAAGTCTTTCATGAGATGTTGTCGTCTGAGTCTGAGATGTTCATGTTCAATGACTCAGAGACGCTGGCATGGTTCTCCTCTAGGGTAAGTTTTTTTAAAAATTATTTACAGTAAACGTTTGTGGGATCGACTGAATTCACAGCCTTTCTGGTTATAATTGAGACTAAACTCAAATATTTTTATTTGTCCATACAAACGGTATCAGACTGCACAGGAGGACCAGCGTTTGTACCTGTTTGGAGTTCTGTGTGGACTGGCTTTGTACAACCAGGCCATCGTTTTCTTACCCTTCCCACTGGTCCTTTTCAAGAAGCTCCTTGGAGTGAAGCCGTCCCTGGAGGACTTGAAAGAGTTCGACCAAAGTGTTGGCAAGTAAGAAAAAATGTTTCAACATTAAAACAATTATAGTTTTAGGTTCCAACATGTTAGATAAATGTGTTCCGTTTTTATTTATTTATTTATTCATTTTTATTGTTGTTTTCTTTAAGGAGTCTGCAGTACATTCTGGACTACCCAGATGACGACCTTGTGGACCTAGACATGTACTTTACTGTAGGTTCTTTATAGTTGCTCCAGTTCTTTGATATTGGCATGTTGGAATCGTTGCCAAAACAATAAAACCAGCATTTTTTTTCTTCACAGATCAGCTGGGAAGCCACAGATGTGGATCTTGATCCTGGACATCCCAACAAGCAAGTTACGAGCGAAAACAAGTAATAACCAAACAACATCTTGTAGCTTGACACACTTTGCTAGAGTTTGTTTTGTAAGTTTAGTTCTTAAAAAATACTAAATATGACACAATCTGACAGTGTAGTGGACCAGACCCTGGTCTCTCTGAGACTGTAGTGGATATACCTTATCACTGAATCTCTCAGTGAGATACCTTTTCACTGATCCTCTCAGTGAAACAGAAATCAACACAGTTTATTCCATTTAGTTTGAATCTAAGAACAGAATCACTCACAAGAGACTCTTTTTACTCTTTAAATTTGTTCTAATTCAAATATATCAAAAGAATAACCTTCTGTCATTTTTATGATCATTTGTTATTTGCATGAGCAGTGTATTTTTCAATATGTGAAGGATCATGTGTCAATATGCTGGTCTATGCTGCACTATGATGGTGAATCAAACTCTGTCTTAATCAAGAACTATGGCTAAGTTCAAGTACAGTACATGTCAGAATAATCTGTTAGTATTTGCTTAAAATTTTTACAGACAGCTTAAGCAAGTCGTAGACATAAGCTGGCGTTCGGTCTCCTCTTCATTCCAAAACACCTTTCTCTGTCTTTCAAAACAGTCCTTCACTCTTTATTTTTTCAAGTGAACTCTTTGACATGACCAAACTCCCTCCCACTGGTCGACCGAACCAATCAGGAAGGAGCAAGTCACTGACGTCAGATCCTCTTTAAAAGTTCTAAACTTCCTGGAACTTCCAGTTGTTGCGAGGAAGTGGGATGTGAAACTTTCTCCTTAAACTGTGGACGCTTGGTCAGATGCCAAGAAGACCTGCGTTCCTCAGCAAGGGTTATGGCACATCAGCTGTGAACCCACTCGAGTGTCGCAGCTCCAAGCTGTGAATGAATCTCCTTTCTGGAATAATTTATCTTGAAAAATCAATGTCAAGGGCCGGCGTTTCCCAGCAAGGGTTACAGCAAACTCACTGTAAACCCGACTCGAGTGTCACAGCCCCAAGCTGTGAATGAATTTCCTTTCTGGAATAATTTATCTTGAAAAATCAACCGGACTACCCTAACTTCAGTGGGTCAAAGGCGGACGAGAAGCTGCAAAGGTAACCAGACTGACCTCCTCTCGGACGTCAAGGAAGCTCCATTTCTTGACTGACCGTCGTGCCAGGTAAAGAGTCGCCATGTTACTAAAAGCGGACCTAGGTCTAGCTGGAGATCGCACAGAGAACTGTCATTCTGGTTGAAAACTCAAGATAACTTCCTTTAAACCCCTTTCTTTTCCTCCTATCCTCCTCTTTTTGCCAGTAATAACTAAGCTAAATGCCTCCAGATATAAGTAAATACTGTATATCATCTTTTTACTTGTTTCTGTTGTTCACAATTAAATCTGCTGACAAGTAAATTGTAGGAATTTGATCGATCAATCAATCTGTACATATGTATGATGTAATTTATGATTCTGTTAATAAATGATTCATCTCCTGGTGAATCGACATAAATTATCTTCATGTCTGTTACATCTTATCAGCTGGTCACAAAATTTATTGATTAATCTGGAAAAGAGAGAACCCGTGAATATTTGATAATAATTTAGGGATATTGCACCGGTCAGTTTTACTGACTACAATATTCCAGATGAGAAATTGAGTCGATTTTTATCTGACACA
>JBBPBX010042228.1:14934-28495 GCA_038048925.1 Garcialebias charrua
ACAACAGTGTGAACGCTTCACACAATAGTGAAACTTTCTAAATGATTTTGTTGTAAGTCTTAGAGCAACAATGCTAAAACTGTTAGCTTTATTTAGCAACAATACAAACACTTCTAACTCAGGTTTGTCTCAGGTGGACGCACCTGCAGTCCAAACCAGTTCACCTGCCGAGAGGGCCAGTGTGTCCCTGTCAAATACAGGTGTGACCGCGTGAGGGACTGCGTGGACAACTCCGATGAGAACAACTGCAGTAAGACTTTTCTACATTCTCCGGTCATTAATTAAAGAATGAGTGTTTTGTTACTAATAATGTAAGTTTGTTCTTGATACAGATTACCCACAATGCACTGAGAAGACATGTGCTAATGGGGCCTGTTACAGCAACTCTCAGCACTGCAATGGGCTGCAGGACTGCAGGGATGGATCTGATGAATTTAACTGCAGTGAGTATGAAGCGCACACATCTGTCTGTGAAGAGGTTAGAAATAAATACTGTGTTGTTTTTATTTTCACAAAGCAGAAATAAAAAGATAATGTTGGTGACATTATCAAAAATCTCTTGTTACAGTTTTAGAAATAAGGTTCTGAAATGGGTTGAAAATTATTTGCACAACAGAGAGCAAATTGTAATTTTTAATGATAAATGGTCACAGCGGGATGTCCTAAAATGTGGAGTTCCACAAGGATCCATTTTGGGTCCATTATTGTTTCTCATATACATTAAGGATCTACCAAAAGCGTCTAGTGTTTTGACACCTATCTTATTTGCTGATGATATGTTGCTGATGGTAACTTTGACTCACTTATTGATAAGGCAAATTGTGGGCTCATTCAATTTGCTCTGTGGTTTCAGTTAAATAGACTATCACTTAATGTTTAAAAAAATCTAATTTCATCTTATTTAAGAATAAGAATAAAATTACAATCCAGAAAAAACTAAAATGTACATTAATAACAATTTACTTTCTAATGTTTCATCAACAAAGTTTTAGGTGTCTATATTGATGAGAAACTTTGTTTTAAGAATCACTGTGAATCGGTGTATAAGAAGATTTCTAAATCTTTAGGTATTATAAAAAAAGGTTAAACCATATTTAATAACAAGTACTTTTTTGACTTTGTACAATAGTTTAATTTATCCCCATATTTCTTACTGTACTTTAATTTGAGCTAGTACCTATCCTTCTTACTTGCAGTCAATTCATAAACTTCAAAAGTCTTTTGTAAGAATTGTCACTAACTCTCCATATTAGCTCCATCCACACCTCTCTTTAAAAATTAGAAATTCTTACAATCTATGATGTGAATAAGTATCAAACAGGAATCCTGATGTATAAAGTTACATGTATTCCACTTTCTTTACCTAAATATTTTCATAATTTCTTTGAGTTTAATGTGCTTATTCAATCGTGGAACTGCATACACCATAACCTAGGAGCAGGATCTACAGACCTCCTTCTGAAATGAACTGAACATGACTGTTTCATTTGCAGCATCTCAGCACTGTCCAATCCACCAGTTCCAGTGCACAAACGGCATCTGTATCCCAAACTCGTTTGTGTGCGACCACTGGGACGACTGCGGGGACGACAGTGACGAACAAGGCTGTGGTAAAGGATGAAAGACGCTCCCAGGTTCATCAGTAAACACCAGGACGTGCTTTGATTCTGTGTCCGACAGTTTTGCTGCTTTTTCTTGCAGTTTATCCAAGCTGCAATGGGAATGAGTTCACGTGTTCCAGTGGGCGTTGTATTCCTCAGCACTGGGTGTGTGACATGTTCAATGACTGCGGGGACTACAGTGATGAGAAAGGATGTGGTGAGAAAATTAATATGCATGGCCTTTAATTCAAAAGTAATTGTGTTGTTCTGACGTGGATTATTTTACTGTTATTAAGCTACATTTAGGTGTGTCAGTAGCTGAGAGTTATCCCCAACTCATGAAGATTTCTGAAGGTCTTTGAAAGTTTTTCACAATATTCATTCTGGTCCTTACCTGACCATGACAGCAGAATGTGCAGGGTGCGCTGAGAAAGCTGGACAAGAGAAACAAAAGACGTGTCAGGCCTGAAACGTGACCTCCAGCAGATGAATATCAAAAATCATGTTTTTTAGGAAACAACATGAAACCCATCACCTTCAGTTTATCCATCCTCTTTGTACCAGGTTTTCAGTTAACAGCTCACTTTACTGGTGCTAATATCCTATTTTATGTCTCAAATTCTGTTCATTCCGGTCAAATTCACAGACTCGTTTAAAGAAATGGGAACAAATAGTGCAATTCATAAAACAGAGTTAAGTAGTTTAACAAATTGAAAAGTAACATTTTTTTGAAAATTGTCATGACGGAACTGGAAATAAATGTTAAAATATTATTAAAGAAATAAAATCCCAAAAAGTATTTGAGAAAAATAATAAGGGATGCCAGAAAACCCAGCATGTAGACCTTTTTAAGTGTATTTATTATAAAAGAAATATAAAGCAGAAAATCACATAGATTAAATAATTCCAATCCACCCAATTTGTCTGCATCAAGACATTAAGAGAAGGGGGCTGGAACACTGGCATGATTAAAGCTGCATCACTGGGACTACCATGTGCATAAGAATGTGAACAGTCATGTTCAACTAATAAAAATGTGTCACTGAAACTTACTTATCCACAACAGCCTGAAAACAGATAGTTTAAAAGACAGAAAGTCTTAATTCTTGGAGGTAAAATGCAAAAAAATGAGGGATAGCTTTAAAAATTAGCACTTTATTGTATATTGAAAACCCTAAACCTGTAAAAATTTTGAAAGAGATGCTAACAAAATGGAACTCTTGTGTTTTATATAGTTTGGGGTTAGTCTAGTTTTTTATTTGGCTATTGATGTGCATAAACACTCTATATGATTTTTAGATAGCAACTCACGAGACTGTTACCCTGGTGAGTGGGGATGTCCTGGCTCTACAGTGTGTGTAGGTGTTGGAAAAGTGTGTGATGGCAAACCTGACTGTCCTGGCGGTACTGATGAGACCAACACCACTGCACAGCAAACCTGCAGTAAGTCCGTCGTGCATGCTCATTTTGTTTTCAGGAAAATTAAAACATCTTTACATTTGAACAAGCAGGAGCACTGCTGTTCATGATGATTCTCATCAAAAGAAACAGGAACCTAATGTAGAATGTCATGCATTTCTAAGCACTTTAATTTGATTGTAAATCAAAGTACACGGGTTTAAACCATGCTGCACTGATCCATAAACTACTGCTGCAAAGACTGAATGTATTTATAACCTTTTTCTCTTCTGAATTCTTATCTTTATACTGTACACACTTGGCTTAAGATTAAACTTTTAAGTGAATAATTTTCAGAAAATTGCAGCAATAATTTTTGTCACGTTGATGTTCTTGTGATCAAATTTTCCAGCATACTGACGACAAATCCATAAAAAAGCCACTAAATGATTCTGAAAGTGAACATGATGTGATTTTCCTTCTCAGGCCTGGAGCGGTGCTCTGCCTTGAGCTGTGAGTTTCTCTGCCACCCATCTCCTCAGGGCGGTGCTTGTTACTGCCCTGATGGTTTTATAGTGGCAAATGACAGCCGCTCCTGTGTAGGTGAGTACCATACGAATCGTGAATCCAAAATTTATCAGGTGCAATTTGCAACAGGGCTTGAAGGGAAGTCCTTATTGCTCAAAGGAACGTTTTAAAGAAATCTCTTAAGTACCGTATTTTCCGGTGTATCCACAGTATTCCTACGCCCCATGACGCTTTGCGCGAAATGTGCACACGACTTCCGGTTGACCGGAAACACCGTTTGTTTACATGCGAGTAATACAGTTGAAGACAGTCCAAACTTTGTTGTTTTAGTTCATTAAAAATGTGGGAACACCACTCGTTTTGTTAAAAGAGGAGGGACAAATAAAAAGAAATAACAGATGTGACCTGATCGCGCTGACATAATTTAAAACTACATAAATAGCGAACGCGTTTGCTCCGGCCTCTCGGCTAAGGTTTGTTAGCAGCTATCTCGGCTAAAAATACCGGTCGCGTCTGAGATCTATCGTTTTAAGACAGTAAATCTTCCAAAACTCTCATTAATAAACCCTCCCCGAATAAAAAGATGTTACCTGATCGCGCAGACATAATTTAAAACTACATAAATAGCGAACGCGTTTGCTCCGGCCTCTCGGCTAAGGTTTATTAGCAGCTATCTCGGCTAAAAATACCGGTCGCGCCTGACATATATCATTTTAAGACAGTAAATCATCCAAAACTCTCATTAATAAACCCTCCCTGAATAAAAAGAAATTACAGATGTTACCTGATCGCGCAGACACAGCCATAGAGAAGGATGCAGGAACACTCTTTCTTTGTTTTGGGTCCGTGTTGAAAACACTGTTGTTTTAGCCAAAGATTTAGCTTGGTCCGGTTGTTGGTGCAGCCGCGAACAGCACAGCAGGTACCTGAACCCCGGTAGGACATTTCAGTAAACGTTCCGTTTAAACAAAAGCTGTGTTTGCTCCGATAAAATGAATGAAAATAACTTTCAAAAACACCCGCGATCCATACTCCGCCTATGGAATACAGGCACTTCCGGTGTCGGACAGGAAGTACAATGCACATTCGCTTCTACAGTGACACCCTCAGGAATACTGTGAATAGGTCACACCTTTTAATGGGTTTTTTAAGGCCTGGGACCTATACACCGGTGCAACCTATATATGGCTTGTTATCACTTTCGGCGAAACTAATTTTTAAATCCAGCTCATTTCACTTTACGTTCATTTATTAAGGAAAAGTTCAGCTCAGACACATATTTGCTATAATTTTATCAAACAAATAATTGTTTTTAAGTGTTAATCTTCTTAAAAGCCTTGCTGTGCGCTCCTGTGGCAGACATTTGCAGCAGAGCTAGACGTAGGTGCGACCTATACACAGGTGCGACCTACAAGGGCGTAGATTTCATCTCATTATTGGGGGGGACCATAAACAGGGAAATTTTTTAAGAGCAATTTTGGGGGGGTCGGCAAAGTTACAGTGAAATGTAATGCAAAATGTACAGAGGGAAGTTTATCCAAACTGCATGCATATACTATGCAGAATAATCAACAATAATATTGATTTAAATGGCATGTATTTTATTTAGTAGTCTTAATACTACTATTAATCAGTACAACAGTGATACTCATTACTCTTGTTAAAAAATGTAATGTGTTCAATCTGCAGTACAATAGACGACAAATAATGACAAGTGGCAAAATGAGAATTTTGCAAAATAGGTCCCCTCTAAATATTGTTTAAATTTCAGTTTGGCTTGTATTCATAGATTGCTGTGGTCAGTGTCACTGATAATCTGGTACAACATCTTCCCAAAATCTTAATGCTTAAAAAGAAAACAGTTTTCAAGGAGAAGAAATACTTTAATGCAGGGGTCACCAAACTTTTTGAGACTGAGAGCTACTTCAGTGGAACCAAGAGGCACAAAGGTCCACTTGTTCGTTCCAAACAAATTTGCATGGTTCAACTTTAATCATAGTATTAATAATAATACATTTACATACATGTGAATATATGACTGCCTGATCACATCTGATCTGGTCTGTATTATTAAAGACTCCACACAATGATTTAGCTTGGTAAATATGATCAATTATTATTGATAATTACCAGTAGTGATTAGAACTCTCAATCAAGAACTTGAGTCCTCAGTTTGAATAATGTTTTGGTTCTTCTGTGCAAATGTAAATTGTTCTTAGCTTTGACTGGGAGTGTGGATGGTTGTTTGTCTCTTTGTCTGTCTCTGTGATGGACTGGAGACGTGTCCTGGGTGTCTCTGGGACAGACTGGGTGTCTCTGGTGACCTGTCCTGGGTGTCCCTGCCTTCACACAAAAGCAGCTGAGATTGGTTCCAGTCCTAAACAAGGGGGCATAATGGATTACTTATTAACTGATATTTAAACATAAACACTATTTCTTTTATGTTAAACTCAGTTTGTAACATTTGAAATTCGTTGTATTTTATAAATATTTTATTAACTGTTTTGTAGAAATGAACACGTTTGTAACCATCCATCCATCCATCCATCTTCTTCCGCTTATCCGGGGTCGGGTCGCGGGGGTAGCAGCCTAAGTAGGGAGGCCCAGACTTCCCTCTCCCCAGCCACTTGGAGCAGTTCCTCCGGGGGAATCCCAAGGCGTTCCCAGGCCAGCCGAGAAACATAGTCCCTCCAGCGCGTCCTGGGTCTTCCTCTGGGTCTCCTCCCGGTGGGACGTGCCCGGAACACCTCACCAGGGAGGCGTCCAGGAGGCATCCTAACCAGATGCCCGAGCCACCTCAACTGGCTCCTCTCGATGTGGAGAAGCAGCGGCTCTACTCCGAGTCCCTCCCGGATGACTGAGCTTCTCACCCTATCTCTAAGGGAGAGTCCAGCCACCCTGCGGAGAAAACTCATTTCAGCCGCTTGTATCCGAGATCTTGTTCTTTCGGTCATAACCCAAAGCTCATGACCATAGATGAGGGTGGGAACGTAGATCGATCGGTAAATTGAGAGCTTTGCCTTTTGACTCAGCTCTCTCTTCACCACGACAGACCGGTACAGCGCCCGCTTCACTGCGGACGCTGCACCTATCCGCCTATCGATCTCACGCTCCAGTTTTCCCTCATTCGTGAACAAGATCCCGAGATACTTAAACTCCTCCACTTGGGGCAGGACCTCCTCCCCGACCCGGAGAGGGCATGCTACCCTTTTCCGGCTCAAGACCATGGCCTCGGATTTGGAGGAACTGATCCTCATCCCGGCCGCATCACACTCGGCTGCAAACCGCTCCAGTGAAAGTTGTAAATCACGAACTGATGAAGCCAGTAGGACCACATCATCTGCAAAAAACAGAGAAGCGATTCTAAGGTCACCAAAACGGATCCTCTCAACACCTTGGCTGCGCCTAGAAATTCTGTCCATAAAAGTTATGAACAGAATCGGTGACAAAGGGCAACCTTGGCGGAGTCCAACTCTCACCGGAAACGAGCCTGACTTACTGCCGGCAATGCGGACCAAGCTCTGACACCGGTCGTACAGGGACCTAACAGCCCTTATCAAAGGGCCTGGTACCCCATACTCCCGGAGTACCCCCCACAGAACCCCCCGAGGGACGCGGTCGAATGCCTTCTCCAAGTCCACAAAACACATGTAAACTGGTTGGGCAAACTCCCACGCACCCTCCAGGACCCTGCTGAGGGTGTAGAGCTGGTCCAGTGTTCCACGACCAGGACGAAAACCACACTGCTCCTCCTGAATCCGAGGTTCGACTATCCGACGGACCCTCCTCTCCAGAACCCCTGAATAGACCTTACCAGGGAGGCTTAAGAGTGTGATCCCCCTATAGTTGGAACACACCCTACGGTCCCCCTTTTTAAATAGGGGAACCACCACCCCAGTCTGCCAATCCAAGGGAACTGCCCCCGATGTCCACGCGATATTGCAGAGTCGCGTAAGCCAACACAACCCTACAACATCCAGAGCCCTAAGGAACTCCGGGCGAATCTCATCCACCCCCGGAGCCTTGCCACCGCGGAGCTTTTTAACCACCTCGGCGACCTCAGCACCAGAGATCGGAGAACCCGACCCAAAGTCCCCAGGCTCTGCTTCCTCAGTGGAAGACGTGCCAGTAGGATTGAGGAGGTCTTCGAAGTATTCCGCCCACCGACTCACAACATCCCGAGTTGAGGTCAGCAGCACGCCACCTCCACCATAAATGGTGTTGGTCTCGTACCTCTTTCCCCCCCTGAGACGCCGGATGGTGGACCAGAATCGCCTCGAAGCCGTACGGAAGTCATTCTCCATGGCCTCTCCGAACTCCTCCCACGCCCGAGTTTTTGCCTCAGCAACCACCCGAGCCGCATGCCGCTTGGACTGCCGGTACCTATCAGCTGCTTCCGGGGTCCCACAAGCCAAAAAGGCCCAATAGGACTCCTTCTTCAGCCTGACAGCATCCCTCACTGCCGGTGTCCACCACCGGGTTCGAGGGTTGCCACCTCGACAGGCACCAACAACCTTGCGGCCACAGCTCCGATAAGCTGCCTCGACAATAGAGGCGCGGAACACGGCCCACTCGGACTCCATGTCCCCCGCCTCCCTCGGAACGTGTTCAAAGCTCTCCCGGAGGTGGGAGTTAAAGCTCCGTCTTACGGGAGACTCTGCCAGACGTTCCCAGCAGACCCTCACGATACGTTTGGGTCTGCCAGGTCTGACCGGCATCCTCCCCCACCATCGGAGCCAACTCACCACCAGGTAGTGGTCAGTAGACAGCTCCGCCCCTCTCCTCACCCGAGTGTCCAAGACATGCGGCCGCAGATCAGATGAGACGACAACAAAGTCGATCATCGAACTGCGACCTAGGGTGTCCTGGTGCCAAGAGCACATATGGACACCCTTATGCTTAAACATGGTGTTCGTTATGGACAATCCATGACGAGCACAGAA
Organism: Garcialebias charrua; assembly: GCA_038048925.1. Classification (NCBI taxonomy): domain Eukaryota; kingdom Metazoa; phylum Chordata; class Actinopteri; order Cyprinodontiformes; family Rivulidae; genus Garcialebias; species Garcialebias charrua. The sequence goes on from JBBPBX010042228.1 coordinate 23,405, forward strand.
GTCCAATAACAGAACACCACTCTGGTTCAGATCAGGGGGGCCGTTCCTCCCAACCACACCCCTCCAGGTCTCACTGTCATTGCCCACGTGAGCGTTGAAGTCCCCCAGTAGAACAAGGGAGTCCCCAGGAGGCGCACTCTCCAATACCCCCTCCAAGGACTCCAAAAAGGGTGGGTAGTCTGAGCTGCCGTTTGGTGCATAGGCACAAACAACAGTCAGAGCCCGTCCCCCCACACGTAGGCGAAGGGAGGCTACCCTCTCGTTCACCGGGGTGAACCCCAACGTACAGGCACCAAGATGGGGGGCAACCAGTATGCCCACTCCTGCTCGGCGCCTCTCACCAGGGGCAACTCCAGAGTGGAAGAGTGTCCAACCCCTCTCAAGGAAACTGGTTCCAGAGCCAGAGCCATGCGTTGAGGTGAGTCCGACTATTTCTAGTCGGAACCTCTCAACCTCACACACTAGCTCAGGCTCCTTCCCCACCAGAGAGGTGACATTCCATGTCCCAATGGCCAGCTTCTGTAGCCGAGGATCAGACCGCCAGGGTCCCCGCCCTCGGCCGCCACCCATCTCACATTGCACCCGACCCCTTTGGCCCCTCCCACAGGTGGTGAGCCCATGGGAAGGGGGACCCACGTCTCCTCTTCGGGCTGTGCCCGGCCGGGCTCCATGGGTAAAAGCCCGGCCACCAGGCGCTCGCCAGCGTGCCCCACCTCCGGGCCTGGCTCCAGAGTAACATTCATTCAAAATATGCCTTAACAAATCTGTAGCATTTTTTAAGAACCTATTAAAGGTTCAGTATGCAGTTTCTGTAGAACTGCAGCACTTAGAAATATTTTCAACAGGCAAAGCATTCTGATCCCTCCCCCTCAGAGCCATATTGGCTCTGCCCCCTTGTGGTCTGTTGAATTTCAAATTCAAGCTCTGTTTTTATTGGCTGATTCAAATTCAAGCTCTGTTTTTATTGGCTGGTTACAAACTCTGTTTTTATTGGCTGGAAAATGGCGGGTCACCTTTTCTTTTTAGAAATGCTTATTTACCACCTGGAGAAGCAAGGGGACAATATTTTTTTAAATTTTTTTCAGAGATTACCTGGCTAACATCAGTCTGTCAGGAGGTAGTGACAGAGTGAAGAAATATGTTCATAAAAAAAGCTACATACTGAAGCTTTAAGAATAAAATTTTCCAGTTGCAGATACAAAATATCAATAATGTAATATAATAAAGTGACATTTTTTAATTAACCATGTGACATAAGTATTGATCCTCAACATTTTTTATAATAATAATTTAAAGCCCTTAAAACAACCACAGCTGCAACAAAGTGCTACACATATGAAATCATTTTAACTAATCATCACATCTTCTCTACTCTTTTTTAATTAATTATCTTTCACATATTTTATCATTACTTCTTTCAAGAGCTCCACACCTGAAAATATGATGAATGTGAATCCATCCTGCTCAAAGCTGCGCTGACATTCTACTGTCTGTTGCAGAGCCCACCAGGGAGCTAGTTAGCATTGAAGCTAGTGTGTTAGCTGATGAAGTGACGCTCCAAAGTGTTTTTCTGCCACTAATGATGCACAGACACACTTGTCTTTCAACACTGTGAAAGACCTTTTCCTCCCAGTCACTGTCACCTATGTTTTAAGTAGCTACTTACTGGAAGTTAGTACTTTGTGCAGCAGCTCACTCCCCACCAGCGGCTCCGCGAGCCTGTGACCTCCGCTGCTGTTGTTGTTCCTTGTAAACATTGGACTAAACCATTTGCCAACAGAGAAGGGGGGGTGGGCAAAATTTCCTTCTTTTTTTTAGAATAATGGCGGATTTCTCTCTTTTTTTGCCTTTTTATATTTATATTGTTTAAAGACACGATTTCCTTTATTGAATTATTGGGGGGGACAGATCTATATTTCCCCAAGATTGGGGGGGTCCGGACCCCCTCGACCCCCCCAGGATCTACGCCTATGGCGACCTATCTAGGGATTTTTCCAATCTATTGGTGATAATTGGACAATGCGACCTATACACCGGTGCAACCTATACACCAGAAAATATGGTATCTGTTTCTCAGGTTAGAAATTTATTTTTATAAATCTTCATTGCCCATAACGTAACAAATGGCTTGGTTCTGTTGCTCAGACTATAATGACTGTGATATCTGGGGGATATGTGACCAGCTGTGTGAGGACCGTCCTGGGACGCATCATTGCAGCTGTGCAGACGGATACTTTCTGGAGCAGGGTCACATCTGCAAAGCCAATGTGTCAGGTACAAGTTGACTCGTGCAACAGGACTTTTATCTAACACATAAGTCTGTTTAGTGTTTGAAAATTCACACAATTAAAGAGTCCATGTTTTGTTTCTCAGTTGGATTGCCTCAGCTTATTTTTACCAATGGAGGCGATGTGATGATGGCTGACATACATGGACGATTTGTCCGAACTCTGGTGCCATCTCAAGGCAGAGGGTTTGCTGTCGGGGTGGCCTACAACTTCCGTAGTAACATAGTCTTCTGGAGCGATACATACACCAAAAAGGTCAGTCTTTTTAATCAATATTAGTGACGTACTTTATGCTTTACTTCCATCATAAAGTCTTTAGATGCTTACAAAAGGCTAAACGTAACTAAAAATAAATTAAAAACGCATTATAATGATGGAAGTTGTGCTTTATAAATATTTCTCAAGTGCATCCATCCCAAACCCTTTCATTCCAGGTTTATTCAGCCGACTATAATGGGGATAACATTAAGGAGGTTTTGAATATATCAGTCAAAAATGTCCAAAATCTTGCAGTGGACTGGGTCAACATTAAACTCTATGTCTTAGAAGCCATGGTGGAACGCATTGATATGTGTAACTTTGATGGAAGTAATCGAGTGACACTGGTGGCTGAAAATCTAGAAACTCCTCATGGTCTTGCTCTGGATCCTACAGTGGGGTGAGTTCACGGCTTTGGTTAAATCTGCACAATCTTTGATACCTAGTTTCAGTGTTTCAATGTTTAGATGTTTACTGTTGCACCGAGGGACTGAGAGAAACGCAATTTCGGTCCTGTGTATGTCCTGCACTGTACATATTGCAGATCTGACAATAAAGTTGACTTTGACTTTGACTTTCTTTTACATAGACTTTTCCAAACTAGCTTTAGTTATATGGGATGAGCGTTACAAAAACCATGTTTTTAAGAGATAGCACATTAGTGTCCAACAGAGTTGACTTTTTTATTTGTTGCAGAAGTATACATTTTTGTTTGTTGCGTAGGACTCCTTTAAAGCGTTTATGTTTTCTTTGCAGCTACATGTTTTTCACAGACATGGGTGTTGGTCAAAAGCAGACAAAGCTTGAACGTGCCTTCATGGATGGCAGTAACCGTGTGGAGCTGGTCAAAAGCAGGCTCGGGACACCAACTGGAATCACCCTCGACATCGTTAACCGGCGGGTCTACTGGTCTGACAGCCACTTTGACACGGTGGAAACTGTCACCTACAGCGGTCTAGACAGGTATTGTTCTCACTTCATGATAACTAAAGACATAAAAGTCTATCTGTGTTGTGTTCTACTTCATTGATTGTCTGAAATGTGGTTTGATTTTCAGGAAAATTGTACTCAATGGTGGAACACAGTCTCCCCATCCTTTTGGGATAGCTGTGTTTGAAAACCATGTATTTTTTACTGATTGGACCAAGATGGGTGTCATCAGATCCAATCGTTTTAACGGCAGCAACCCAGCACTCATTTATCGTACCGCCAAGCGTCCAGGCCATGTTGTAGTCTCGCACCCTGTCCTGCAGCCTTTAGGTACACAAACACACACTGTCGATCTGAAGTCAGATGCCTACTTGGCAAGAATGTCTAACTTTTGAAGGTTTTCCTTCTTGAGTTCTGTTTGAGTGCCTTGCTAGGATCATATCTGTCTTGTCTTGCAGTGATGAACCCTTGTGGGAGAAACAATGGTGGCTGTCAGCACATATGTGTGTTAAGTCACCGCTCTGACAATGATGGTTTGGGCTTCCGCTGTAAGTGTCGCTATGGTTATGACCTTCAGCCTGACCGTCGAACCTGCTTCAGTGAGTTTCCCATGTATTGGGAGGGTTTTCTAGTTTATGTTTGTTATTTACAAAGCAGTTTGTGAGTCGAATGCTAGCAATCTGGATGAGGAAGTAATCAGAATCAGATCAGATTATTGACATTTCACCAAGATACAACGGGAATATATATAGTAATGTGGTGCTTTATGAATGGTAACCCAAAAATAGATTGATCTTCATAATGACAGATAACTACATTACAACGTACAGTATTTTAGCACATTTAGATTAGAATGTCAATCATCATGATTTTATTTTTGCCTTGTTTAGACAAAGGGTAAGGGTAGCATTATATATTGATGACTGCAGCATTTCTCTTCATACAGAGGTAAAGGACTACCTGTTGTTGGCCACCTCTTTGGCAGTGAGGGGAATCCCTCTGAACTTATCCTTGCAAGAGGACATCACACTTCCTCTAACAGGACTTGGAGCTTCCTTTTCTGGCTCTGCTGTGGAATTTGATGGAAACGAAGGAGCTGTGTTTTACAGTGACAGGTCCACTGGCCTCATTTACAAGTCAAACCTTAATGGAACTGGTGAGTTTTTATTACATCTACTGTATATTGGAAAGCATTAAAAGGTCATCATGTTATGTTACAGCCGTGATCCAAATATATTTGGTGAACATTTTTGTGCATCTACAATGGACTGCGTTTGACAAATTTCCTCTTCAAAAACTGGAGTTAATTATACTTAACAATTTTGTGGGTCACTCCTTATGTTTTCCTTTTGCTTCCTCAGTTCAGCAGATTCTGACAGGCTACAGAGTGGGAACTGTTGATGCTATGGCTTACGACTGGACCTCCAAGGTTTTGTTCTGGACCACATCCTCTTATAGAGCAGTGGTGGCCTTCAAGGTTACAGACAAGTCCAGACGAGACATTGTTACTGGACTGAGGAACCCAAAGGGTATTGCAGTGCATCCCAGTGCTGGGTGAGTCATTGGATAGGTAGCAAAGACCTTTATGTAACTAACTAGTTTGTTTGAGTGACTT
>JBBPBX010042229.1:0-28495 GCA_038048925.1 Garcialebias charrua
TATATATATATATATATATATATATATATATATATATATATATATATATATATATATATATATATATATATATATATATATATATATATATATATATATATATATATATATATATATATATATATATATATATATATATATATATATATATATATATATATATATATATATATATATATATATATATATATATATATATATATATATATATATATATATATATATATATATATATATATATATATATATATATATATATATATATATATATATATATATATATATATATATATATATATATATATATATATATATATATATATATATATATATATATATATATATATATATATATATATATATATATATATATATATATATATATATATATATATATATATATATATATATATATATATAACAAACAAGTTAAATAAAAGCTGCTGCATCATTTTGTGAATCATAAATACATTTTCTAAAATTGTGTCAAAACATTTTTTTTTTCCCAGAATAGCACTCCTTTTCATAAGATGTGCCAGTTTTAGAGTTTTTCTTTTTTCTTTTCCCAGGTGTATTTTGTCACCTCTGAGTACCGGTAAGTGCCTCCCTGATCTGGTCGTGTGCCTGTCTGCCTCTTAGACAGAATGCAATGTCTCTGCGAGTAGAAAGCACTGGGAAAAACAAAATACCACACAGCGAAGCAGGCGAGTGAAGAGAGACAGTAATATAGTTTGTCAGGAGGTGTGAGGTCAGACTGATAGGTGTGAGAGTGTTGTCTCACACGAAAACAGAGTGCTGGAAAGTGGAGGGAGAAAGAAGCAAGGGTGAGAGAAATGCCGCATTTTGAACCATATGACTAATACAAAAAATCCATAAAGTCTTGTGCAGAAGTCACGAGTCTTCATTTTTTTTTATTTTTATTTTCCAGCCCCTCCTCTGTTCTTTTGAAATTATGTTGATCACTATTTTTGTAGGCTTTCTAAAAGATCTTCTGAGTTTTCTTTGGACTTTGGATGCTTTCTTGCTCATAAAGATCCTTTGGACCTGGTCATTTTCAGACGCATGACCAATGAATCATTCAAGCATCTAACTATTTAAAAACACAAGAAATGAACCATTGTTTCAACACATCAGACAATTTTGCACCATATAATTTTAAATAGGATCTTTTTCACCATCATCATGTCACATAGAAAAGGTCTTCACATTTCTTTATTCCTTGGTCTGACCTGTCTGAATTTGTTCTTTGCTTCATTTTTTCCTAGCAAACTATGCACAATAAGTTGACATGGCCAAACTTAACACATCATATCTGAAGACTCAAACAGCATCCAAAGAAAAACTTTGAAAGTCCTTCTAATAGCTTGGAGAACTATTAACTACTCTTAAAGACTAGAAAACTGTTCGGCTCCTTGGATGCAAAATGTAATGAAACTAAGAATACAGGGAACCCTCGACTTACGTCGCCCTCGACCTACGGCAACTCGGACTTACGAACGCGCTCCGAACGACCATGTGCTCCGGCCATGTGCTCCGAGTTTTGACTTACAGACGAAATCCGGACTTAAGAACGGCCATGTGCTCGGCCATGTGCTCTGAGTTTCGACTTACAGACGAAATCCGGACTTAAGAACGGCCATGTGCTCGGCCATGTGCTCTGAGTTTCGACTTACAGACGAAATCCGGACTTAAGAACGGCCATGTGCTCGGCCATGTGCTCTGAGTTTCGACTTACAGACGAAATCCGGACTTAAGAACGGCCATGTGCTCGGCCATGTGCTCTGAGTTTCGACTTACAGACGAAATCCGGACTTAAGAACGGCCATGTGCTCGGCCATGTGCTCTGAGTTTCGACTTACAGACGAAATCCGGACTTAAGAACGGCCATGTGATTGGCCATGTGCTCCGAGTTTTGACTTACAGACGAAATCCGGACTTAAGAACGGCCATGTGATCGGCCATGTGCTCTGAGTTTCGACTTACAGACGAAATCCGGACTTAAGAACGGCCATGTGCTCTGAGTTTCGACTTACAGACAAAATTCGGACTTAAGAACGGCCATGTGCTCGGCCATGTGCTCCGAGTTTCGACTTACAGACGAAATCCGGACTTAAGAATGGCCATGTGCTCTGAATTTCGACTTACAGACGAAATCCGGACTTACGAACGACACGTGTTCTGAGCTCCGACTTACGTCTACGAACGGTCCGTAGGTCCAGAACTCGTTCTTAAGTCGAGGGTTCCCTGTAGTTTGAAACCTTTGCACAATACTAGATACAGGTAGTCCCCGATTTACGAGCGAGATCCGTTACAACGAGGCGCTCGTAAACCGGAAATCTCGTAATTTGGAACGGCCGCCATTTCGCTCGTAAATCCGGAAATCCGCTCGTAAATTGGAACGGTTTTCGCTAGCGCACCTAAAAACACTCTATTTTCATCTAAAAACTACTTTTGAGTGCATAAAAATGATCGGAAACGTGTGTTTATATGCTTAACTTGCTAACTGAAGTGAAAAAACACATGAAAACTCAGTATTTTTTTCGTTTTTTCCAAAAATGTGCAGCTCGTAAGTCTGGAACCTCGCAGATCAGAGCGCTCGTAAATCGGGGACTACCTGTATATATATTTAATAGTGTGGGAAATAAAACTTGAATGGCATATCTGGTAACATCTTTGTTCCCTGGAGGAGCAACGCGACACGAACATTACTTTGACTCAGCTGATACAGAATAATACACCTCATGTGCAATCCCAATAGGTGATCAAATTACTTATTCATGAATGTTTTTGACTTCCACTGTTAAGTCTATCTTTGGTTGGAAATTAATGTACTTGTGGTTACAAATAATCTACCGGTATGTTCTTAAATATGTGAAACGTATCAACATAAACCTTTAAATTAAACAGATATATTATTTAAAAGCCAGAAGCACAGACACAAATGTACACGGTTCTATACTCCAAGTACATACACACGAGCTGCAGAGCACCTGATCGATCTGGATCACAGCGTTAGCATTGCAGATGGCCATCATTTGAAGGGTATCATGTGAGGAATCGATCATGGCAGCAGCATTTGAGCTCTGCAGATTCCACGGGGATAAGTTTGCTCAAACCTGACGGGCATGGGATTTGGCACTCCAGAGCTTTGCTTGTCACAATATTGATTTGGAAATAATTACCCAGACTGCTTAGTGATTCCTCGAGTGTTCAGCAGTATCCTGCATCGGCACAAGCTGCTTCAACCCCACAACCCCCGCCACCTCCTCTACATGTCACGGCAGCAAACCAGCCGTTATTACTCCTTTGATTAGATGTACCCAACATAATCTGTGAGAGAGCCGTCTGTTTTGAAATACAGCTGGAGCCGTTTGCTCTTCCTGCAAAATGGGCTAACAGAGTTGCTCATAAGTAATTACCAGCAAATATTACGGGTGTGAGTGACAGCTAAAAGCCCCCACCAAACCCCCCAACTGTTGACTGAATCTACATAGATAGAAGTGATTGAGATATGCCATGAAAATTGATTAGCAATTGCCACTCTTTTCCTACTTACAAAAGTCACACACAAAAAGGCCAAAAAAATAAGTTTTTATTTCCATCTGATCAAAAGAAAAGAACAAAGAGGTGAACATGCACAACGTGTTAGTCATTCTTATGGTTTGTACACATGTGATCACAATTAGAACAGTGTCACAGATTGAAAAAAATAATAATATGCAGCTAATTATATCAAAACATGTAGCAGCACATGTTGGCGGTTTGTGATTGTTGGCACATGTGCACCACTGAGATAATGTGATCAAGTGTCCGGGCAGACCTTCCACCATAACTGCTCAGCAGGGATAAAAAGGAGAAGGAGACGTGCTGAGTCCAAGAGCTCTAAAAGCCCCGATCATATAACCCTTTGCTATCGCCCTGCTGTAATGGACAATTATGAATGTGTGCAATGCATACAACAAGACAGCAGCTGAGCAAATTCTCCCTGTTGCACCAGAGCAATCCATTTGTCACGCTTTTTGCTGCAGACTGAATCAGAGACAGGATAGTCTTCGAAGGCCTCGCGGACTGAACAGAAGGACAAGGAAGGATGAATTGCTTTGATCCTGGTAGTTTTACAACTTTTGCAGTTTTTAACAAAAAGCAAGTGCTGCACTCAACTCCGCGATAACACACAGTTGTTTTTGCAATGTTAAAACGAATAGAAAAGCATAATAAATTACAAACATCCAATCAAAATTACTTTCTTTGACAACTGAATTTATTTATTTCGGTTACACAATGTAGCATTGAAGCATTCAAAATAAATTGGCACACCCGACACTAGATGGTTTGAATGTCATATATTTACACCATGTGCTTGTATTAATCTCTGTGCCAAAGCCAAGCAGCATGTCTACACTTGCAGGAATGTTTCTCATCAGTAGGTTGTTCTTCTTTTGCCCTTGATACATAAAACTCAAGAAAAATACAAAAAATACTGTCAACAATTTCCATATGAATCTACAAGTCTCTTTGAACTTGGCACCATGTCCAAAGATTAAACAGCGATTCCCAGCTCAGCTAAAACGGAGAGGAATAAACAGAATGACTCATGCCAGTTTTGATGTGGCACTTTGATGTGCAAGTCATTGGAAAACAGCGAGTCATTCCTTTTTTAAAGTTAAATTTGCTTTAATACTGTGGAAGTCTACTTAGAAAGCATTTGTAAAACTTAAAAGCTGGGTGCAAAATAAAACTACTGCTTTTGACTGAGCGTTGAAGGATTTCAGGCGTCATGTACACTTTTTTATAGTGGATATCCATCAATAACAAAACGCACATTTACTGTAATCCTGTTAAATCCTCTGGATTAGTCCGCCAGCTTTGGAAAGAACACAACTCGAGTGGTTTCATTTCTGCCAACCTTTCGGGCAAAGCATCTTCAGTTCTGGTCTGAATCCTTACTCCGCAGTCCATCATCACCAACACAAATCCTCTGAAAACTGTCCTTCGCTTTCAATTTTACAATGACTGATATTTGTTTGTATCTGACTAACAAGCATCATAATGAAGTTGTGCCATCTCTGCTGCAGAAACTATTCAATTCTACTTTGTTAATGACCATGTCTGTGCAAACACAGTCCTTGAATGATCAACCTCCAGAAAGCTATGGGCTAATCTGCTTGACGGGCTCATCTAATAACTGAACTCTCTTCTGTGCTCATAAGACCACAATCCAGGGAGTGATAGTTACTATGGCAATCCAAAACTATGAGGGGCCGTGTAGGACTTAAACTATTTTCCTCTCTCACACACACATCTATTGCCTCTCATTCACTATAGTATTACTGCACTCATTCACTATAGTATTACTGCACATACACACATGTATTGCCTCTCATTCACTATAGTATTACTGCACATACACACACATTTTCTGCTTGCCTCTCATGCAGTATAGTATTATTCTCTCACACACACATGTATTGTCTCTCATTCACTATAGTATTACTGCACACACACACACATTTTCTGCTTGCCTCTCATGCAGTATAGTATTATTCTCTCACACACACATGTATTGTCTCTCATTCACTATAGTATTACTGCACATACACACACATTTTCTGCTTTGCCTCTCATGCAGTATAGTATTATTCTCTCACACACACATGTATTGTCTCTCATTCACTATAGTATTACTGCACATACACACACATTTTCTGCTTGCCTCTCATGCAGTATAGTATTATTCTCTCACACACACATGTATTGTCTCTCATTCACTATAGTATTACTGCACATACACACACATTTTCTGCTTATTGCCTCTCAAACACACATGTATTGCCTCTCATTCACTATAGTATTACTGCACATACACACACATTTTCTGCTTGCCTCTCATGCAGTATAGTATTATTCTCTCACACACACATGTATTGTCTCTCATTCACTATAGTATTACTGCACATACACACACATTTTCTGCTTGCCTCTCATGCAGTATAGTATTATTCTCTCACACACACATGTATTGCCTCTCATTCACTATAGTATTACTGCACATACACACACATGTATTGCCTCTCATTCACTATAGTATTACTGCACATACACACACATTTTCTGCTTGCCTCTCATGCAGTATAGTATTATTCTCTCACACACACATGTATTGTCTCTCATTCACTATAGTATTACTGCACATACACACACATTTTCTGCTTGCCTCTCATGCAGTATAGTATTATTCTCTCACACACACATGTATTGTCTCTCATTCACTATAGTATTACTGCACATACACACACATTTTCTGCTTATTGCCTCTCAAACACACATGTATTGCCTCTCATTCACTATAGTATTACTGCACATACACACACATTTTCTGCTTGCCTCTCATGCAGTATAGTATTATTCTCTCACACACACATGTATTGTCTCTCATTCACTATAGTATTACTGCACATACACACACATTTTCTGCTTGCCTCTCATGCAGTATAGTATTATTCTCTCACACACACATGTATTGCCTCTCATTCACTATAGTATTACTGCACATACACACATGTATTGCCTCTCATTCACTATAGTATTACTGCACATACACACACATTTTCTGCTTGCCTCTCATGCAGTATAGTATTATTCTCTCACACACACATGTATTGTCTCTCATTCACTATAGTATTACTGCACATACACACACATTTTCTGCTTATTGCCTCTCAAACACACATGTATTGCCTCTCATTCACTATAGTATTAGGTCACATACACGTTTTTTGTCTCTCTTTGGTCGTGTGTGTGTGTGTGCGCATGTGTGTGTGTGCGAGAGAACATACTAGTATGTATATAAGAAGGACGTGTGTGTGTGTGTGAGTGCATTTTGTCCCGGAAGAGGCGGGGCATAATTTCAAGATCTGATCGCGCATGCGTGAGAGCTGAGGCGGCAGACTGAGCTGATCGCTTCTTTCGGTCTGGAGAGATCTGGCAACCCTGGCGGCAGCAGCAGCAGGAAGTTACAGCCAAACACCATGAGCTCCAGAGAAGATTCTGACAACATTTTAAATAGTATTTTGTCACCAACGGATGCAACAAGTAGTGGGACGTGCGTCTTAAACGAAAGAGCTCCTGTGAGCGCCCGCAGCGATTCTGTTGATACAGAGTTCTCTCGTGTGCTGGAGCAGCTAGCAGCTAGCGGCTAGCTGCTAGCCGAAGTTCAACAGTGTCACCTGGAAATCAAGGTAAACTACTTCTACACAGTAAAGAGTTTGTTTTCTGAATATATAGTGTGCATTTTATTAACCATATCTCAGGAATCCGTGTACGGTTCGTTCTTTGGTTTTTCCGTTTCAGAATAAAATACTGTACATGTATACAAGAAAGTTAATTCTCAATAGTCCAGGTATCAAATCCGCTCATTCTCAATCAGTTCATCTGGACGTTTTGTTGACGTAGTTATACAGGTGTTGTGACGAAAATTGCACCTCTTCGGTAAAACGCACCCGCGTTAAGGAGTTTCAGGGCACTTTCACTATTTCGTAAAAAATTCAAAGTGCTAAATCAACTCCTGGGTTTTATAACTGTCAGAGACATGTCAGAGACAACACATTTAATGCACTGTATTTTGACACAACTGACATTTTTACGCCACAAAAAAAGTCAGTGTAATCAGTTGGTATTTCAAACGTGAAATAAAGAAACATCTTTGGAATTTATTTTTCTGCCAGAAAGGCCCACCCGGTGCACAAATTTACCATATACTGTATTAAAAGTTGTTCATGTTTTAAACAACTAGAAATAATGATTGTAATAACAAAAAATGTAGCGTTTTGTTTCTCCAATTCAGTTTTAAAACAAAACCCCCGATTATTGCATTTTCCTAGTTTAATTTCGATGTGGGGGAAAAAAATAAATAATAATACAGGGACTCTCAGGTCCCGACCTAGCTTTACTGTTGTTTACACACATATAATTGCAAGTATTACTCTGATGCTCTTGTTGTTCTGTGACAGGAACGAGTTTGGAGGGGTCTTGCAGTTCCACGTTTCCATGCCCAGCAGTGTTTGACCTTGGTGTACTAACAGGAGAAGAAGGTAATGTGTTTTTTTGGTCTTCTCAACGCCAAATTTACACTACATGCGTTCCGGCTCCGCCCCGCTCCGGTCTGACCTCCGCAGCAAATACGCACCCATTATAATCAATGACATAATTTACACTGGCTCCGCACGGCGGCGGCGAGCAGCGGAGAGCGGACGGCAGTCCGTCAAAATTTAATTTTTCTATTTCTGCCGGAGCTGTGCCGGAGTCAACTTTTGAAGATTACGTCGCACCAACAGGAAAAGGAACGAGCACAACATCCGTATTTACAAAATAAAATCACCACGGGTGGACTTAATCCTAGCTCTATACGGATATATTTGTACAAAAATTGTGTCAAACTATCATTTATGACTACGCCTACAAACGCAATACAATAAATAAATAAATTAAGTATTTTATTCTGAAATGTAATACATCACTTCCTGTTGCTCAAACCATGTCCTGTCGCTCATTTACGAGAGAAGATCAAGGCAGCAGTCTCTACTGTTGTTCTCCTTCTCCCACCGAATGAATTGTTTTGTTCTGACTTACTTATCACTTGATTTATCGCGCGATCTCGCAATTCCCGCGCATGTGTCTCGGAGCGGCGCATCCAGGCGGACCTGAGCGGAGCGGAGGTAGTGGAAATTGGACTCGCTCAGCTGCGACCTGCGGAGCGGGGCGGAGCCGGACCGGCTGTAGTGTATTTTTGGCGTTAAGATTATCAGCACAGCTGGTGCCTTTTTACTTGTTATTCCTGAAAAGAGAATGTAGTGATGTTTGTCTGGATAAATGGCATCACATAATACATACATAATTGCACTGTCTATAGCAGGGGCCCCCAATTCCAGTCCTGCAACTTGTACATGCGTCCCTGGTCCAACACGTCTGAATAAATGACTGAAGTACCTACTCAGTATGCGGTCAAGTTTCCAAAAGCCCTGCTAATGACCTGAATATTTGTCTCAGGTGTGTTGAAGCAGGCACATCTAAAAGTCCAGGACGCTGCCCCCAGAGGACTGGAATTGAGGTCCCCTGGTCTATAGGTTTCATGTGGTCTCCATTACAGTGTAGAATTCATTGGTTCAAACTTAAATGCTCACAGCCCGTTTTAGATGCATGATTTATTTTGGTAATATTGGAATTTGTTAAAGGTGCAGTCTGTGGGAGTGGTGGCGCAGAGGTTAAGAAGGTGCGCTTGTGATCGGAAGATCGCCGGTTCAAGCCCTGGTACCGACAACATCAAAGATGTGGGGGGGATAAGTGAAGCGGTCACACTTGTCTCCACCCTCATCTGCCCCACTCTGGGCCCTTGAGCAAGGCCCTTAACCCACACCATCTGCTCCCCCGGGAACCCTAGATATCAGCTCTCTGCTCCACACAGAGGACTGTGGTTGTGTCAGGAAGGGCATCCGGCGTAAAAACTGCCAAATCTTCGTGCGACCAGTTCGCTGTGGCGACCCCTAACGCAGGGAAAAAAGCCGAAAGAAGAAGAAAGAAAAAGAAAAAAAAAAAAGTTAAAGGTGCAGTCTGTAACTTTTCTAAAAATATATTTTTAACATATTTCTTCACTCTGTCACTATCTCCTGACAGACTGATGTTAGACAGGTAATCTCTGAAAAAAACTATGGTCGTCTGGCTTCTCCAGATGTTACTAAAAGCATTTCTAAATTCCCACAGTGACCCGCCATTAACCAGCCAATAAAAACAGTTTTTAACCAGCCAATAAAAACAGTTTTTAACCAGCCAATAAAAACAGTTTTTAACCAGCCAATAAAAACAGTTTTTAACCAGCCAATAAAAACAGTTTTTAACCAGCCAATAAAAACAGAGCTTCTCACTTCTTACGCCCCTAACCCACGCCCCCGCCTGTCCCAGCCCGCAGCGGCCACGCACATTCTCGTTTCAAGGATTGCAAAGCGATGCAAAACTGTTTTGTATGACACAAATATATTAATTTCCCCTTCTTCATCCCTGATCTGGATTTTTTTTTTTGCCAAAGGTCAAGTGATCGCTTCCACCTCGCTGACTCCATGACTGAAAACATGAGGAAATGAATTAATTTGTCACGAGCGAATTCAACTTGGGTCCTACGTCCTCTGCAGATTTCCTGGTGTTCTGGACCAGCGCTCCATGTTTTTATTTTATTTTTTAGAACGTTTTATTAACATATAAACACAGAAGATCACAGCAGCTCCGACAGGACATGCAGTTCAGCGAGAGCAAGGGGGAGCAGAGCCAAATATGGCTTTGAGGCGGAGGGACCAGAATGCTTTCCCTGTTGAAAATGTTTTGAAGTCCTGCGTTCTACAGAAAATTACAGACTGCACCTTTAAGTATGTACTCTGCAAACTTTGTAATTGTCGTTGTACCCCCCCCCCCTTCCTCTTTGTACCACAGGATTTTTTTTTCAATCTTCAAGAATTCCTTCTGGGACAGCTGGACTGAAGACTGGAAACGGAACATATTGGAGTCACAAACACATTGTCACAATGCAACTTCATAGCATTTTTGTTGTTCTGCTACAGCTGTGCTTTCTACCTTTATTTACATTTGGAGTCAGTAAAGTTGAAGTTACACAATTTTTTTGGGAATGCTCTACAATGTATAGAACACATTGTAAGGGAAAGAACATGACACAAATAGCCAGGATAGGCTTTAGAGAACTTGCTGGTCACACTCAGACTTTATCTGCAACCCTATCAGTGCCAGTTTATAATGTTATTTTTAATTTCATTCAGCTGCATTGTATCTATGACTCTTTAAATGATGATCATCTTTTTTGGCTTCATTTTGTATGTATGCCAAGAATTGAAAAAGCCACATTTGAGTTTCAAAACCAGTGGAATAACGATGGCGTCTCCACACAGAACGGACGGATGCCCCTTTACTTGTGACATGCAGGTGTCAAACAGTATGGCACAACAAAATACAGCTGTAGATTCTATTTTTGAACTAGAAAGTTTTGGAGTAGATAGCAATGGGCCTTTACCTTTGATGCAATCATCTGTGAGGCTCCATTCTCTTGGTTGTTCCTCTTCTTTGTTGCATTTATGGTTGATTTTTATCAGAGTCAGAGTCAGAGAGAATTTATTGTCATTTGCACCGCATGTATTACATGTGTTGAAAACGAGATTATGTACACAGGGTCCCAGTTACATCCAACAACAAATGCAAGAGAAATACAATAATAACATCTAGGATTAACTAAGAGAGACATCACATCGCTAGTAATACACTAAGCCCTAATGTAGTAGAAAAACATCATTATAAACAGCAGCACGAACATGAGCAGATGGTCACAGATGAACGCAGCAACAAGAAACAGATCAGTACAGTATCAGTATGATGTGACATTTTGCAGTGTTTATTCTTATTATTTATTTATTCATGAGTCTGACAGCCTCAGGGTAGAAGCTGTTTCTCAGTCTAGTGGTTCTACATTTGATGCTCCTCAACCTCCGTCCCGAGGGGAGTGGTGCAAAGAGTGAGTGTGCTGGGTGAGTGAGGTCTTTCATGATGCAGGTGGCTCTTTTTCTGCATCTGGAGGTGTAAATGTCTGTGATGGTGGGGAGACTGACTCCCACAGACTTCTGTGCAGCCTTCACCACTCTCTGCAGAGCTTTTCTCTCTGCAACTGTGCAGCCTCCATGCCACACGTTGATGCTGGAGCACAGGACGCTCTCCACTGCACACCTGTAGAACGAGGTGAGGACTGGGCTTCTCAGACCGGCTCGTCTCAGCCGTCTGAGGAAGTAGAGTCTCTGATGACCTTTCTTGATCAGGCTGGTGGTGTTATTGCTCCAGCTGAGGTTATCATTCAAGTGTACACCCAGGTATTTGTAGCTGGAGACCACCTCCACCGCAGATCCACCTATATACAGTGGGGTGTGGGTGTGTTTGTTCCTTCTGAAGTCCACAATCATCTCCTTCGTCTTCTTCACATTCATGTGAAGGTTGTTCTCTTTGCACCAGCTCTCCAGATGTTCCACCTCCTGTCTGTAGCTGGATTCATCATTATCTGTGATGCATCCCACCTCCGATCTTGATTTTATTTTTCATTGTAGCACTTTGAGATCTGTTTGATGTAAAGTGCGTTATAAATAAAAGTTATTATTATTATTATTACCTGGTATTCAGACCAGTAATAATGTTGTTATTCCAGATATTGCTGTAAACAAATGACACAGCAGTTAATTTAATGCGGCACATCTAAAAAAGCTAAGTCTGGTCCTCTGGACATTCAAAAAATTAAACAAAAAGCAAAAAAATTGTAGAAACGTTTCGTCTGACAGACTTCCTCAGTCTGAGCTGCTGTATTCAGCTCAGTCTTATAATATATTTTAAGTACAGTGGTATATGAATATATTTAAATATATTTTTATATTTTAATTTTATATAAGACTGAGCTGAATACAGCAGCTCAGACTGAGGAAGTCTGTCAGACGAAACGTTTCTACAATTTTTTTGCTTTTTGTTTAATTTTTTGAATGTCTAGAGGACCAGACTTAGCTTTTTAGATTTTTCTACCTGTATTATTGAGCATGCATCAGGTTAATGCGGCACACTTTGTCCTCTGCAGAATTATGGAAATTGTGGGATTAATTCATTCTGCTCTGTAGTAACCTTTGTTGAACAACATAATTCCCTATCTTAATAACTTAGTTTTAATTTTAAAAACATTTGTGCTTAAATTGAAGGGAATGTATAAAACGTTTAATAATTACATTTTGAGTTAAAGGTACTTGGTGACAATCTATTCAGAGTATTAAAGTAAAATGTGTTTTTTCTTATTTTGTCTGTATGTAAAGCTTAAATAAACAGTACTGACAATGCATTACTTTAAACTGTCTGTATTCACATTCTGGAAGGAATACAACATGAAAAGTACAAATTCTCATAAGAAAAAAAGAACATTTGCTGTACTAACTATATAACCACAATAATCAGGCCACCAAAAGCTTGAACTGGAGCACTACAAATAAACATCCAACAAGTTTGGTATGGTAAATTAAACAGTGTAATGTGAAACCTTTCAAAATTACAGCATAAAACCAAAGGCTGGCATTAAAAAAAAAACTTTACTGGTTTCTTTTAAGTTCCAACATGACAAGCCAGACTGAATATAAATACCAAATAAGGTGGTTGAAAAACAAAGATTTGTGAGAAAAAAAAATTATGCAAAAGGTACAATTATTAAAATTACAACAATGAAACTAAAGAGGATTGGGGCCACCAAGCAGATAATTCCCCCAGTTGTGACTTATCTTATATTTCTGAGAAAAAAGGTAATTTAAACTCAGAAATGTGAGATGTATTCAGAGAGAAAAGTCAGATTTTGCTTCTTCTCTCGAGGCCCTAATCTACTTCTGTAGAAACTGGATTAAAGTGAGGTAATTGGGCAAAAACCATTGGGCGCAACTGGTAGAGCTGCTGCCTCTCAGCAAGAAGGTCCAAGGTTCACATCCCAGCCGGTCCGGGGGCCTTTCTGGGTGGAGTTTGCATGTTCTCTCCGTGCATGCGTGGGTTTTCTCCGGATGCTCCGGTTTCCTCCCACAGTCCAAAAACATGCATGTTAGGTTGATTGGTAACTCTAAATTGACCCTAGGTGTGAGTGAGACAGGTCCCTCTTGTAAATGAGTCCTCGTGGCTCAACGAGGATAGCCTGTATAAATAAAGGTTGAATGAAAGTATAACTTAAAGTAGCTCAATACTTTTTAATGGTTCCACTTTAAACTGAGGTTCCCCTTATACAGGTAAAAGTAAATAGCTTATAAAGGTATTAAACATCTGTAAACAATTTATAAATCTTTGGGCGGCCGTGGCGTAGTGGTAAGGGCAGTCGTCTCCCGATCGGAAAGTTGGCGGTTCGACTCCCGGGACCCGCACCATGTGTCGTTGTGTCCTTGGGCAAGACACTTAACCCCGAGTTGCTCCCGGTAGGACTGGAAAGCACCTTGCATGGTAGTCTGCCGCCACCGGTTTATGAATGTGTGTAGCATTCAATATATTCATTCATTCATTCAACCTTTATTTAGTCAGGTAAATCTTTTGAACCTCATGGGCTCATTTGCGAAAGCGACCTGCTAAAACTAAAGAACAATGAACAGCAGTGGTAGAATTTCCTTAAACAATAAACAAACAAACAATAAACAACAGAAAACAAAAGAGAAAAAATTTTTTTTTTTTAAAACAAAGTATCAAAAAACTAGCAAAACATTATAAGGTAGATGTATAAAATCAAAGACAGGAACAAATCTGCATTGGTTTTTGCCAGGATTCCAACAGATTCTGAAAACCATTTAGAGAAGTCAAGGTCGAGAGCTTCAGATCTTTTTGTAAGATATTCCATGAAGCAGGAGCGGAATAGGAGAAGGCACTTTTTAAATGTGTGAATATGTGTAGCACTTTGAGATTTTCAGTAATGAAAAGTGCGTTATAAATTGAATTATTATTATAAATCATTAATGACTGCTTGTTATGCATTACAGACAAAACTGACAATTTTCTTGCCAAATATATCCTAATTTCTATTTCTAGAGTTATATTAAACATTTCAGACTAAGTTACTACATTGTAAACACAATAAGCATTTGTAAAACTTATTTTAGGATCATTGCGCTTACAAAGTAGTAACTTAGTCTGAAATGTGTTAATATAACAATTAGATGAATATAGGTGAACAGATTTGGCTCACTATTGTAAAATAAAAAAACTGGTAAATTTAGTCTCAATCACCTTTAAATAAAGCATAATAAGTAGTTAATGAGTTAGAAAGTGTTTATATAGGATTTAATAACATTTCTACAAACTATGTATTAGCAATCTATAAAGTGGTACTCTTTTCATGTTCAGCCATTCTCTGGTAATTGAGAAAGCTCATCGGATGATGAGCGAAACGTCTTCTGTTACAAATAAAGTCCAGTTGATCTTGTATTGAACGCCTTTTTTGATTCATCATGTCCTGGACGACTGAGAATCTTCACCAGCATACCTGCACATTATTTTACAATGTAACAACTTTTGAACCAAAACACTTTGCTAAACAGGACCAGCCTTAGCAAGGTTTGCATAGTTTCTAAGCTTTATTTACACAACTATACACTTTAAGTGTATTTCATTCGAGCAGAAACCTCTCATGTTCTCCCAAATCCCTGTGTGTTCCCTAAAGCAAAGTCCATGTTTTCCTTAAACACCTCATACGATGTTAGGAGCGGGAGTTTCAAGCAGTTTATACAGGTGTTTGCCATGGGAAGCATTCATTTTGAGGAGCATTCTTCCTCATGTAGAAACTCGATGGTTGGTGGTGGAAAAAAGCCAACTGGTGGTATCTGCTCCAGTTACAAATACAAGGATGTTTTGAAGCTTGGATGATCCTTCCTCATCTGTGGAAAAAAGAGAGTACACTTAATTGTTGTCATTTTGGTACTATTTTGCCATACAGTTTATAGTTCTTCATACAAGTGTAGTTGTCAAAGCTACACTTGTTACATCTTACAGTTGAAACCATAGGCGTACAGACTACACAAAAAGACACCAGGCCCTTTCTTCCTCACACATTCAAATTACAGATAACATGCTCCCCTTTTTATGATTACCAAAAGACAGCTATTTTATTTTTATCTTTTTTTTCTCTCCACTTTTGTACACAGAAAAGCACACGTGGATGTATTTTTGGAGTACTGAAAGTGCCCTGAAACTCTAATTCCTTAACGCGGGTGCATTTTACCGAAGAGGTGCAATTTTCGTCACAACACCTGTATAACTACGTCAACAAAACGTATACAGTATTTTATTCTGAAACGGAAAAACCAAAGAACGAACCGTACACGGATTCCTGAGATATGGTTAATAAAATGCACACTATATATTCAGAAAACAAACTCTTTACTGTGTAGAAGTAGTTTACCTTGATTTCCAGGTGACACTGTTGAACTTCGGCTAGCAGCTAGCCGCTAGCTGCTCCAGCACACGAGAGAACTCTGTATCAACAGAATCGCTGCGGGCGCTCACAGGAGCTCTTTCGTTTAAGACGCACGTCCCACTACTTGTTGCATCCGTTGGTGACAAAATACTATTTAAAATGTTGTCAGAATCTTCTCTGGAGCTCATGGTGTTTGGCTGTAACTTCCTGCTGCTGCTGCCGCCAGGGTTGCCAGATCTCTCCAGACCGAAAGAAGCGATCAGCTCAGTCTGCCGCCTCAGCTCTCACGCATGCGCGATCAGATCTTGAAATTATGCCCCGCCTCTTCCGGGACAAAATGCACTCACACACACACACACACACACGTCCTTCTTATATACATACTAGTATGTTCTCTCGCACACACACACATGCGCACACACACACACACACGACCAAAGAGAGACAAAAAACGTGTATGTGACCTAATACTATAGTGAATGAGAGGCAATACATGTGTGTTTGAGAGGCAATAAGCAGAAAATGTGTGTGTATGTGCAATAATACTATAGTGAATGAGAGACAATACATGTGTGTGTGAGAGAATAATACTATACTGCATGAGAGGCAATAAGCAGAAAATGTGTGTGTATGTGCAGTAATACTATAGTGAATGAGAGACAATACATGTGTGTGTGAGAGAATAATACTATACTGCATGAGAGGCAAGCAGAAAATGTGTGTGTATGTGCAGTAATACTATAGTGAATGAGAGGCAATACATGTGTGTTTGAGAGGCAATAAGCAGAAAATGTGTGTGTATGTGCAGTAATACTATAGTGAATGAGAGACAATACATGTGTGTGTGAGAGAATAATACTATACTGCATGAGAGGCAAGCAGAAAATGTGTGTGTATGTGCAGTAATACTATAGTGAATGAGAGACAATACATGTGTGTGTGAGAGAATAATACTATACTGCATGAGAGGCAAGCAGAAAATGTGTGTGTATGTGCAGTAATACTATAGTGAATGAGAGGCAATACATGTGTGTTTGAGAGGCAATAAGCAGAAAATGTGTGTGTATGTGCAGTAATACTATAGTGAATGAGAGACAATACATGTGTGTGTGAGAGAATAATACTATACTGCATGAGAGGCAAGCAGAAAATGTGTGTGTATGTGCAGTAATACTATAGTGAATGAGAGACAATACATGTGTGTGTGTGAGAATAACACTATACTGCATGAGAGGCAAGCAGAAAATGTGTGTGTATGTGCAGTAATACTATAGTGAATGAGAGACAATACATGTGTGTGTGTGAGAATAACACTATACTGCATGAGAGGCAAGCAGAAAATGTGTGTGTATGTGCAGTAATACTATAGTGAATGAGAGACAATACATGTGTGTGTGTGAGAATAACACTATACTGCATGAGAGGCAAGCAGAAAATGTGTGTGTATGTGCAGTAATACTATAGTGAATGAGAGACAATACATGTGTGTGTGTGAGAATAACACTATACTGCATGAGAGGCAAGCAGAAAATGTGTGTGTATGTGCAGTAATACTATAGTGAATGAGAGGCAATAGATGTGTGTATGTGCAGTAATACTATAGTGAATGAGAGGCAATAGATGTGTGTATGTGCAGTAATACTATAGTGAATGAGAGGCAATAGATGTGTGTGTGAGAGAGGAAAATAGTTTAAGTCCTACACGGCCCCTCATAACGAAACACCACCTCCCTTTCTCTATTCAAGACTGCTCTGAAAACACATCTCTTTAGACTCGCTTATCCTTAACTTTTCTAAATGTATTTTATATTATTTTGTACTTTATATTCTTTATGTATTTTATGTTTCACTTTATTCCTACTGATGTTTGCACTTTGCTTGTTGTTTGTTTTTACACAATCTCCGGTAAGTGTCCTGGGTGTCCTGAAAGGCACTTTTAAATAAAATGATTATGATTATGATATTATTATTATTATTATTATTATTATTATTATTATTATTATTTTGTTGTAGTTGTTGTTGTTGTTATTGTTGTTGCTGTTGTTGTTGTTGTTGTTGTTGTCATCGATTGCAACAGTCTTCTTCCTTCTTTGTGCAACATACAAATTACAACACAAATTTAGAAGTGTAATGGTAAATGGAGCTTATTTATATAGCGCTTTCCAGCCCCCTGTGAGGAGCCCCAAAGCGCTTTACAATACCAGCCATCCACCCATTCATTCAGACATTCATACACCGGTAGTGGTAGCCTGCCTTGCAAGGCGCCATCCAGACCTACCGGGAGCAACTCGGGGTTAAGTGTCTTGCCCAGGGACACAACAACACATGGTGGGCAGATGCGGGATTCGAACCTCCAACCTTCCGATCAGGGGTCGACTGCCATTACAACTACACCACGGCCGCCCCGTGTAAAAGAAACCATTTATATGAAAAATTATTCTATAAATAAAAATACATAAATATTTGGTTGTTGTGAGCGGTGAAAGGTGTTTGTTACTTAAAAAAAGACATTCACTCAACATTGGACTTTTAACAGATGTTATGGTTAGATGAATTCCTTCAACTCTGCATTTTGTTAACTCAGAAAACAGAAAATAACCAGATTTTATGAAAATGTCACATTGTGACAATTTTAACTAAAATACTAATGTTGCTGTGCAACGACATGGTGGCTCAGTTGTTAGAGCCGTTGCCTCTCATCAAGAGGGTCGGCAGATCAAATCCCAGCCGGGGCCTTTCTGGGTGCAGTTTGCATGTTCTCTCTGTACATGTGTGGGCTTTCTCCGGGTTTTCCAGTTTCTTCCCACAGACCAAAATCATGCATGTTAGGCTGATTGGTAACTCTAAATTGTCCTTGGGTGTGTGTGTGAGAGAGAGTGAATAGTTGTTTGTCTCGTTTGTCTCTATGTGGCCCTGTGATGGACTGGAAACCTGTTCAGGGTGTACCCCGCCTCTCGCACAGTGACTGCTGGATGTGGACACCAGTGACCCCCGCAACCTGATTAGGAAGAAACGGGTACATATAATTGAAGGATGGATGGATAATAATGCTGCTTGCACACTTACCATACTTATCCTTCAACTACACACAACTGAAGCCTGCAGGTAAAGCAAAGTCAGAGCGTGAACAATAACTGTCATCAGCACCATTAGTAATTAATCATGTGTTATACTTGATAAGTTGTTACACGATCCTTTTTAAATATGTTGTGCTGTTAGTGAGAATGAACTCACTGTTTTACCAAGGCTAAAACAGTTGCTGTAGTTTAGAATTTAAATTTTCCTAAACAGATACAAACCTACATGCCCTCATATATAAGGGAACAGTGACTGGAAAAGGTCCATATGAGTCAAAAGGCAAGCATGACACAGGGATTTGAACCCGAGGCTCTGTGCTCAAACTGCAGGATGTAATAGCCCGCCAACCCTATGCACCCCCACCCCTCCATCCACTACTGCTCACTCAGTAGGGCTTGCACCCAGCCTGCTCTCACTCTCCAACAAACTGATATACTTTAAAGGCTGCCTTAGGCGAGGCCAGTTTACATATATCTAACTCGACAGGCGAGCCAGAAGGAAACAAGACCAATGACCCGCATAGATCCATTCAAATGCGAAGACTGGAGAAAATGAGACACTGCAAGTCTCTTTTTCTATCTGTCACACAGTCCTTGGATAATTTAATTTATTTTACATTTCCTGTTTTTGTTGATACATCATCACATTATGTTTGTGACCACAGATGATCCCTGCAATCCACCAGTTAACCCCAAATATTATTTTGGTTTACATAATATTTAAGATAATCAAATGGTTTTATTCAGGATTCATTTAGTTTCAAACACTGTAAATTTGAAAACAACAATAATAGTGGTATGTAGTTAAGACGATATGTTTACTTATACATTATTTGTTTATTTATGCATTCCTTTTTACATTGTAAAAAAAGGGAAAAGGAACATGTAAAAGCCACAGTTTACGTAGACCCTTTCTCCATGTAAAACTTGTCTCGTACAATTTTCTTACACAAAAAAAGCACAAATAAATAAATAAATCAGATTAAAATAAAATAAGAAATATCAGTCATCAATAACAACTGAAGACATGAAAGAATAAAAATAAATAAAGAAATACCAATGATTCAAGGAGAAAAATCATGAGCACAAACATTTTGTAAAAAATGTACATAAAACTATATTATCTTTAATATTTTAAATGTATCATCATGTTTTTTTCATCAGAACACATTTCTTTTTAACTTTAAAGACCTTACAGTAGCTGTTAGCCCCAACTTGTAAATGCTATGCTAACAAGCACGGCCCACCTACGCACCATGCACCTTAATTCATCAGAACATGCAAATGTAGCCTGGGGTTGTACTTTCAAGATAATATCTTAATTACTGCAATTAAACCACAGTATTTCCCAGTAACACAGACTCCTGGGAGTTAGTTGATTGAACAGAGTTGATTTGATAGACGGTCCATCTTTAATTTCAATCTTTAATTAGAATGTGACTTGAGGAGAGACATCTTAATTACAGTTACATTCATTAAGATCACAAATGTGTAATAATTCTTGTTCATTATTTTATGTACACATTTTTCCCTTTATTTTGCATTGATATAGAGTAATTAAGCCCACCTTCTTGCTTTATGACCCTTTCAACAAGAGTTTTTATTTGGGTTTACAGCTCTAGCCACTCCTGTCTGGTTGCAGTTGATCTCTTCTTAATGTTTGTGCTTTGTCTCTGAGGTAATTGGCAATATCTCTTGCACATAAACACTTGCCTAATTGGAAGGGTTACCAACAGCTTGGAAAGAGATCTAAGATATTCTAAATGTGATTCTACCCCTCTAAAGCTTACAAAACTCATACCTTATTAATTTAACATTAAGTAAAGATGCTTTAATGTGTCTTTTACAATTAGAGGTTTGGATATTTTTGCAATATACATTTATTAATCATTTAAAAGTCAGCAATCATAAACTGTTGCTTGGCTAGGTGTGCAGAGATATGTAAAACTAACTTTGAATAATTAAAAAAATCTATACTTTTGCTATCTCCACTCCAGTTTTTTTTCTTCAACTCGAAAAAGTTATTAAAAAAGGCTTATAAAACCTGATTTACAAAATAAAGTATCTGTCAGAGTTGTATTACAGTTAATTTGTTTCGCAAGGCAAGTTGTAGCTTAAAACCATGACTAGACTTTGGGTGGAACACTAATCAGAGTCAGAGTTTCTTTATTGTCATTCGCATCACATATGGTACATGTGATGGAACGAGATTATATACACAGGGTCCCAGTTACATCCAACAATAAAAAGTAAAAGAAGAACATTGATAAGATCTAAAATATGAACAAAGAAAAACATAAACTAAAATACACTAGGCACTAATAGCATACAAACATTACTTTGAACAGCAGCGAACATGAATCTGTATAAGCAGATGAGTAAAAATGAGCACAGCAACTTGAAACAGATGAGCAGCAACATGATGTGATTTTTTTCACAGTGATTATTCTGGTTAGATATTTATGAGTCAAACAGCCTCAGGGTAGAAGCTGTTCCTCAGTCTAATGGTTCTACACTTAATGCTCCTCAACCTTCTTCCTGAGGAGAGTGGGCCAAAAAGTGTATGTGCTGGGTGATTGGGGTCCTTCTTGATGCAGGTGGCCCTCTTCCTGCATCTGGACGTGTAGATAGATGTCTGTGATGGTGGGGAGACTGACTCCAACAGACTTCTGTGCAGCCTTCACCACTCTCTGCAAAGCTTTTCTTTCTGCAGCTGTGCAGCCTCCATGCAACACGTTGAGGCTGGAGCACAGGATGCTCTCCACTGCACACCTGTAGAAGGAGTTGAGGACTGAGCTTCCCAGACCAGCTCATCTCAGCCACCTGAGGAAGTAGAGTCTCTGATGACCTTTCTTGATCAGGCTGGTGGTGTTGTTGCTCCAGCTGATGTTATCATTCATGTGTACACCCAAGTACTTATAGCTGGAGACCACTTCCACCGCAGATCCTCTTACAATCAGGGGGGTGTAGGTGTGTTTGTTCTTCTGAAGTCCACTATCATCTCCTTTGTCTTCTTCACATTGATGTGAAGGTTATTCTCCTCACACCAGCTCTCCAGGTGTTCCACCTCCTGCCTGTAGCTGGACTTATCATTGTTTGTGATCCCACCATCGCTGTATCATCTGCAAACTTTCCTATATGACAGCCTGGATGAGTAGCTGCACAATCACATGTGAGCAGAGTAAACAGGAGAGGGCTCAACACACATCCTTGAGGAGAGCCAGTGCTGAGGGTTATGGTGGAGGAGGAGAAGTTGTGGATCCTCACTGATTGTCGTCTTTTTGTTAAGAAGTCTAGTACCCAGTTGCGAATGGAGGGGCTTAGTCCCAGTGTGAATAGTTTGTCCATCAGAGTTTGGGATGGTGTTTAAGGCAGATGTGAAGTCCACAAAGAGCATACAGACGTTAGCCTGGTTAAAACCATACCCTTGTCCTTCACTTCGCTTCGTACTAGGGTCTGGAGTTTCTCCATAGAGAACCGATTCTTGCTGGAGGCGTGTCCTCTGCTGAGGAACAAAACCATTGGATCTTAGAAAAATTTTGAACAGGGAAAGCATTCTGCTCCCTCCCCCTCAGAGCCATATATGGTCTGCTTCCCGTGCTCTGGTGAACTTGAGATCATCATCAGCTCCGCCTCCTGCTGCGCCTCCTCCACACGCCTCTCGCTGCCGCTGCATATTCTGTGTTTATATGTTAATAAAACGTTCTAAAAAATAAAATAAAACCATGAAGCTTTGAGGCTTGTCCACCTTCAGGTGGGCGGCTAGTTTTAGCTTTAAGAAGGGGGTATGGAGACATCGCTCTGGGTTTTATTTTGTTTTGTTTTTTTCAGTTATGTTTGATAGTAGGGTGGGTTAGTTTTGTTACGGGAGGGCTTTTGTTTGGCACATCGGCATATTATGAATATCTTTTTATTATCTTTATCTTTATTATCTTCACAGTCATGCAACAGTTACTAAAATTCACACAAATTGATGACAACTGAGCCAGATAAATATAGTAAGGGTGGGCTGAACTTGATTAGCTGGAATGTCCGTGGGATAAATAGTCCTCTAAAAAGAGGCAAAGTTTATGCACATCTGCGTTCACTGAAAGCCGATATTTGTTTTCTCCAGGAAACGCATATTAAGAAAACAGCTGCTAAAGTTCTTCGTCCCTCGTGGGCCTCCCAAGTGTATCAGTCAAATTTTAGTACAAAATCTAGAGGGGTCGCAATTTTGATTAAAAAACATATACCGTTCATTCACAAACAGACAATTTCAGATCAAAGGGGAAGATATGTGGTTGTTAGTGGGTGGCTAAATACTGAACCAGTGACACTAATAAATATATACGGGCCTAATTTTGACGATCCTGTTTTTTTTCAAGACCTTTTTAATATAGTGCCAGACTGGGTCGGATCCAATATAATTATTTGTGGGGACATGAACCTAATTTTGGACCCGGTTTTAGATAGACAACGCCCTCAGTCCAGTTCAGTCAAGAGCGGTGAATTACTTAAAAATCTATTACAATCACACAACCTGGTTGATATTTGGAGACTACTAAATCCTAGCGGGAGAGAATATTCGTACTTTTCCGCAGTACATAAGTCCTATTCTAGGATCGATTACTTTTTATTGGACTCTAGATTGCTAGGTGCGGTATCAAGCTGCAAATACCACAACATTCAAATATCAGACCATGCTCCTGTGTCACTGAACCTTAAATTAGGCTTAAAAAAGGGAAAGTGGAACTGGCGTTTAAATAACGCCCTGTTGAAAGATAAGAAATTCTGCTCTTATATTTCAAACGAAATTAAATCATACTTAAGTTTGAATGATAGGGGGGATGTGGATGATTCAACACTATGGGAAGCAATGAAGGCAGTTATAAGGGGAAATATAATTTCATTTGAGGCAGCAAAAAATAAAGAGTCCAAGAAAAGGTTGGATGAAATAGATAACCTATTGACCAGCTTAGAAGACTCATATAAATTAAAACAGTGTCCGGATATACTGAATAAAATAACAGCTCTGCGTTATGAATACAACTCTATTATGTCCAAAAACGTTTCTAAATTATTAGTTCAAGTCAAGCAAAGATACTTCGAGTTAGGCGATAAACCACATAAACTATTAGCCCGTCAGCTCAAACAATCACAGGCCTCTAGAGCTATACATCGTATTAAGCTTGAAGATGGGACCTTACTCACAGATCCGGATAAAATCAACGACAGTTTTGCAGACTTTTATGCTAAGGTTTATCAGACGCAGGGAAAATTAAACGTAGAAAATATGGAAAGATTTTTTGAAAATCTGAATCTACCAAAACTACCACCAGATTCGACTGAAGAGCTGGAAGACAGTATAACCTTACAGGAAATTGAATCTATAATCTTGACCCTTCCCAACAACAAAGCGCCTGGTCCTGACGGCTTTAGTGTCGAATTCTTCAAAGCTTTCAGTTCCAACTTATCGCCTCTACTTCTACGTATGCTAAACCACTCCAAGCAAGTGTCTAGTCTGCCTCCCACCTTATATAAAGCCAACATCTCGCTTATATCTAAACCTGGTCGGGATCCAGAGATTGTTTCATCCTATCGTCCAATATCATTGTTACCTCTAGAAACGAAAATCCTAGGGAAAATTTTAGCTAATAGACTAAAAAAACACATAGGTTTAATTATCCACCCGGATCAGACTGGCTTTATGCCAGGTAGGCATATGTTTTTTAATCTGCGTCGTCTTTTTAATATATTGTATTCAAAACATCCAGATGAGTCCGTTGTTATTTCCCTAGATGCACAACGTGCATTTGACCAAGTAGAATGGCCTTATATGATATATGTGCTCAAAAAATTTGGATTTGGACCTTTGTTTACGAAATGGGTCGAAATAATTTATTCACACCCAACTGCGTCCGTCATTACTAATCAGAATATTTCTTGTCCATTTGCTATCCATCGTGGTACACGCCAAGGTTGCCCTCTCTCTCCGTTTCTTTTTGCTGTAACTATTGAACCTCTGGCTGCCAGCATAAGGCAAAACCCCTTAATATCCCCTATCGAGATGTTCAATAGTAAACACCATATTTCGCTGTATGCTGACGATATACTTTTATATATCTCCAACCCACGGAAATCGTTATCTTCTCTTTTGACAGTTGTCAACAATTTTGGCCGCTTCTCAGGTTTCTCTATTAACTGGGACAAAAGTGAATTAATGTCGCTCTCTACAGCAGCTGATCCAGTACATTTGAGGTCTACACCATTTAAAATAGCATATGACTCCTTTACATATTTGGGTGTGTTGGTAACAAAAAAACCAGAGCAACTCTTACGACTTAACTGGCAGAGTAAAATTCTACAACTTAAGCGGAATATTGATTTTTGGAAAACTCTCCCACTATCCATGGCGGGCAGGATCAATGCCATTAAAATGGTGGTGTTACCGCGATTTCTTCATTTATTTCAGTCGGTGCCAAGTTTTATAGGAACATCCTACTTCAAACAATTAGACTCTATTATTATACCATTTATTTGGAGCTATAAAAAGGTCAGAATCTCCAAAATACACTTATGTAAACCAGGAGCAGAGGGTGGATTCTCCCTACCAGATTTCAAGCAATATTACTGGGCTTGCCATTTATCCATCCTAGCCTGGTGGAGGAAGGGCCCACTCTCACCTGATAGGTCCTGTCCAGCCTGGTTATCTTTGGAACGTCTACATTGTTGTAAGTCATCTCTGACAGCCCTCCTCAATAATCCTGATAAAGTCAACAAAACACTCTATACTAATAATTTTGTCATTGGCAATACTATCAGAATATGGAAACAGATACAAAAATTTATAAAAGCTCCAGCGGTTTATTTTGACACTCCTATCTGTGAAAATCACTCCTTTGCACCTGGTTTAAGCGACGCCGACTTCAGGATATGGAAATTGAGAGGCGTTGATGTGATAGGTGACCTATATATTAGTGGAACTTTTGCGTCTTTTGCACAGTTACGCTCTGAATATAATCTTCCCCCTTCAAGTTTTTTCCGCTATTTGCAGGTTCGGGATTATGTTAGAAAAAATGTAGCAGACTTTGGGAATTTAAAGAAACATGAAATTCTGGAGGAAATAATTAAATTTGAACCTACCAACCAAGGGGCAGTGTCATATTTTTATAAGATTTTTAATAACAAATCCCTGGACACAACCAGGATAAAAAAAGCATGGGAGGAAGAGCTAGGACAGCAGCTATCTGACGAAGTATGGGAGGAGTGTTTGAGAAGTATATCCAACTGTTCAGTCAATGCCAGACATAACCTCATACAGTTCAAAACAATACATAGACTTCATTATTCGAGAGAGAAACTAAGCACCTTTTTTACAAGCGTGTCTCCAATTTGTAATCGCTGTCAGGCTGCTACTGGTAACTTGACACACTCCTTCTGGTCATGTGTACAGCTTCACTCATTTTGGACAAAAATTTTTCATTTTTTTTCGACAGCTTTTGGGAAACAATGGGACCCAGAACCACTTATTGCCATCATTGGGGCCTCCAGTGCTTTGCAACCAGCGACTAAAAACGAGAAAATGGCTGTTCTGTTTGGTACGGTGATTGCAAAAAGGTTGATTTTGAGATTTTGGAAAAAAGACTGTGTGCCTACATTTGATATGTGGTTGGGGGAACTGGCAAATACTCTACATCTGGAAAGACTAAGATACTGCAATGCAGATAACATCAGTGTGTTTGAGAAAATATGGGACCCAGTACTAAAATCCCTCCAATGAAAGACTATTACTGGCGGGCCTGCCTTTGTTTTGCTAGTTTTGTAATTATCATTATTATTATTATTATGTTTTTTTATTACTTTTTCGCTCTTTTGTCTAGATCAATTTGTTATGTATTCATCTTAATGTCCTGACTGTGGAAGTGCTTACTGATGTGCCGAGCTGGTATAGATGGGGGATGGGTGAGAATTTGATTTGTTTTGTTAATGTAAATTGTTTATTTGGAAAATTCAATAAATTCTTAAAAAATAAAAATAAAATAAAAAAATAAAAAAAAAATAAAACCATGGAGCGCGGGTCCAGAAGACCAGAAAATCTGCAGGGACTCGGGTAGCAACGTAAAACCCGAGTTTAATTCTCTCGTGACAACCTGAGGCATTTCCTCATCATTGCACTCAGCGGAGGAGAGGAGGAGGAGGAGGAGGGAGCGATCACTTGACTTTTGGCAAAAAAAAACAAAAGAAAACTCCAGATAAGGGATTAAGAAGGGGAAATTAATACATTTGTGTCACATATAAAACAGTCCTGCATCGCTTTGCATCACTTTGAATGAGAACATGCGGATGCTCGCTGGCTGCGCGCTGGGACAGGTGGGGGCGTGGGTTAGGGGCCAAAAACTCCCCCCTTCTGTTCTCTGATTGGTCCGGTCAAAAATCTACCGGAGAAATCCTTCTCTATGGGAGAAGTCCCAGACGGAGCAGTGAAGGGAAATAGAATTGAGCGGAGCTGCGTAGGAAGGAGAGGGCCAGGCTATACAGATTGGGTCCTTCTGTTCCAGGTGGGTGAGAGCAGTGTGGACCACAGAGGAGATGGCATCCTCTGCTGATCGGTTCTCGCAGTATGCATACTGATGAGGGTCCTCGTTGATGTTGATGGTTTGTTTGATGTGGGTCATGACCAGTTTTTCCAATCATTTAGCGACTATCGGGGTGAGGGCCACTGGCTGATAGTCATTCAGATTAGTTATTATTAACGGTGGTCTATTTGGGTCTTCAAAGTGTGCATATAACTTGTTGAGTGCATCAGGCAATGGAGCAATATCATCACCAATACTGTGCAATTCAAATTGCAAGCTTCTCACTTGGTTTAAATATGATTTATAGAAGTCACAAACTAACATTAGGAAAAAAGTTTGCAAAACAAATAAGTAGCCATGTTGGTACAGTATTTTAGGTTTTTATCTATTTTAACAAATCTTTGTTGTCTTTTACTGTAAGTCAACCTTGCTTTGTTACTCAGTTTTGTTGTAGACATCCTTCAAATGCCCTATCTTTGGACCCTTGTCTTTTTGCATAATTAAGCTCACCTGCAGTCATTCACTTATGACTTTTAATAACAAATAATTTTGTACTTTTTGAAAACCACTATACTGTATTCTTGTTTACCTCTGTATCCTGGTCATAATATCTGGTTTTTCATTTAGCTTTGGATTAACGCTGAATTCAAACCCTTCTAAAACCACTTATGACAGCAGAATAGAATAGAATAGAATATATCTTTATTGGCATCGTTGATTGTACCGGGGTACAAAACATTGCAATTGGCGCACGCACCATCCTAAGAGGGACGTACGCACGAAAGCTGCAGCAGAAATTAATCTGCGCCGCCAAACAATCAGATATGGAAAAAAGGAAGGTTACAGAAGAATAATCCTTGG
>JBBPBX010042230.1:12875-28495 GCA_038048925.1 Garcialebias charrua
AATCGCACGGGCTGCGATTTGACTGGTCACGTGACTTGGGAGTGAGCCGAGCGGAGCAAAACCGAGCAGGCAGGGAGGGGGACACCGCGCGCTCTAACACAATGGCTTCAGGCTCGACATAAGTCATAAAAGTTAAAAATTCAGGTAAGTTAGTCCATGTAAACGTGTATCTGATGAGACAGCGGGAGAGAAACAGAGAGCGAGCTGGTCATGTGACCGGGCCTGTTGTTGACGCCGCCCTGTTAGCAGCTAGCTCAGCAAGCTAACGTTCTGTGTGAAAAAGCACGTTCATTATCTGATTTAAAAAAAAAACAACCAGTTTTGTCATTAGTGATATGAATTAATACAGAACCAGTAACACACACGTTTTGCGCAAGCTTTTTTTATTTTTTTAACTAGCGGTGTTTAATGTTATCTTAGCTTTAGCATAGCTATTTAGATGAGGTGAAGGATATACGGATTGAAACCAATATACAAGTGTGCTATAAACAAAGTATTATCAATGTATTAAAAAAAAGGTTTGTGCAAACATGTTTTCTGTCCAGCTTGAAAGCAGCACACAGGGTAGGCCAAACAGGGATGTCTACATTCCTGGGACAAGCCCAAAAAGTCAAACTGACCCACAGAACATCCAAAGAATATAAAAACACACATAGTAACATACTAATACATACTAATACATACAAACTGGCACATACACATAAAAGTCCATGGTACAGTCAGATATAAACATATATACATTAAACTCTTTCTGTCCTAAAGACAAAAGAGAAGCCACGCACACACAATAAGGAATCTAAACAGGGCAGTATGAGACCCGGAGGGCTCGTAACCGTTGTCCCGGCAACCAAGATTTTATCAGTAGAACAGCGAATCACACACCAGAACAAGCCGCATATTATCAGAGTCAGAGTCAGAGAGTCTTTATTGTCATTTTCACCGCATGTGGTACATGAGATGAAAACGAGATTATGTACACGAGGTCCCAGTTACATCCAACAACAATGAAAGAGAAAAACAGTAATAACATCTAGAACTAACTAAGAAAAGCATCAACTAGTAATACACTAAGCCTAATATAGTGG
This sequence comes from Garcialebias charrua, assembly GCA_038048925.1. Lineage (NCBI taxonomy): Eukaryota > Metazoa > Chordata > Actinopteri > Cyprinodontiformes > Rivulidae > Garcialebias > Garcialebias charrua. The sequence continues at coordinate 13,961 of JBBPBX010042230.1, forward strand.
GAATAAACAGCAGCACGAACATGAGTTTGTATGAGCAGATGGTCACAGATGAATACAGCAACAAGAAAACAGATCAGCATCAGCATGATGTGATATTTTGCAGTGTTTATTTTTTTATTTTATTTTTATTTATTCATGAGTCTACCCCGGAATTACACTACATGCGTTACGGCTCCGCCCCGCTCCGGTCCGACCTCCGCAGCAAATACGCACCCATTATAATCAATGACAGAGTTTACACTGGCTCCGCACGGCGGCGGCGAGCTGCGGAGAGCGGACGGCAGTCCGTCAAAATTAGAAATTTTTCTATTTCTGCCGGATGACGGAGCTGTGCCGGAGTCAACTTTTGAAGATTACGTCGCACCAACAGGAAAAGGAACGAGCACAACTTCCGTATTTACAAAATAAAATCACCACGGGCGGACTAATCCTAGCTCTATACGGATTTATTTGTACAAAAATGCTGTCAAACTATCATTTATGACTATTCTATGACTAAACTATTATATTTATGACTATGACTACACCTAATAACGCAATACAAAAATAAATAAATAAAAAAGTATTTTATTCTGAAATGTAAACATCACTTCCTGTTGCTCAAACCATGTAGCTCATTTACGAGAGAAGATCAAGGCAGCAGTCTCTCTACAGTTGTTCTCCTTCTTTCCACCGAATGAATTGTTTTGTTCTGACTTACTTATTTATCACTTGATTTATCGCGCGATCTCGCACGTGTCTTGGAGCGGCGCATCCAGGCGGACCTGAGCGGAGCGGAGGCAGTGGGCTTTGGACTGCGTCAGCTGCGACCTGCGGACCGGAGCGGGGCGGAGCCGCGTGCAGTGTAATTCCGGGGTAACAGCCTCAGGGTAGAAGCTGTTCCTCAGTCTAGTGGTTCTACATTTGATGCTCCTCAACCTCCGTCCTGAGGGGAGTGGGGCAAAGAGTGAGTGTGCTGGGTGAGTGAGGTCTTTCATGATGCAGGTGGCTCTTTTCCTGCATCTGGAGGTGTAAATGTCTGTGATGGTGGGGAGACTGACTCCAACAGACTTCTGTGCAGCCTTCACCACTCTCTGCAGAGCTTTCCTCTCTTCAACTGTGCAGCCTCCATGCCACACGTTGATGCTGGAGCACAGGATGCTCTCCACTGCACACCTGTAGAAGGAGGTGAGGACTGGGCTGCTCAGACCAGCTCGTCTCAGCCGTCTGAGGAAGTAGAGTCTCTGATGACCTTTCTTGATCAGGCTGGTGGTGTTGTTGCTCCAGCTGAGGTTATCATTCATGTGTACACCCAAGTATTTGTAGCTGGAGACCACTTCCACTGCAGACCCACCTATTTTCAGTGGGGCATGGGTGTGTTTGTTCCTTCTGAAGTCCACAATCATCTCCTTTGTCTTCTTCACATTCATGTGAAGATTGTTCTCTTTGCACCAGCTCTCCAGGTGATCACATAAACAACTAAGGAAATCACATAAACAACTAAGGAAAGTCAGCATTCTCGGGGGACCTTCGGCGCGGACAGGGCTGAAATGCTCACAATTTCTTGTGCACAATTAATTGTTTTATTCCCTGTTAAACTCTGATTATTCTTTTAATCTGTGCCTGTCAATAAATCTTTATCATTTTAAGACACGTCTGGATCATTGAACATCGTTTGAAATCCCTTCAGAGGTGATGCACTTTCTCATTACGTGTACCTATTACCAAACCTGGTCGTGATGTCACAACTATTATACTATCCTGTCTGCGCCGCTGTGGTCGTGGAAACGGCGTCGCAACGCATGGAGGTATGTTTTTTATGTGATTCAAATGCATTAAATTCCCCGAGCGAGCGGAAAGCTATTTGTTTTTGATGTGTGATTTCAAACAGTTCTTCTTCTACGGTAGATTTCTTCTTCTACACCCTTTCTTGCAGCATATGCACAGGTTTTAGAGGGTACCGCCACCTGCTGGTCAGTAAAAGAACAGCACTTTGCCAAGCGCTGCCGTGCCACACTATAAACGCATGCACAGTGCGCGCGCTCCAGCTTGCGGACCAAAGCGCGACTATATCCGAGGCTTTATACCAACCTGGCAGAATATTGAGGTGTTGGAGTCTGTTCACAAGGCTCTGCATCCTGCTGTTACTGACGGACTATGTTTACATTATTGTTCCAAGAGTTTTTTATTTTTAACCATCCATCCATCCATTTTCGTCCGCTTATCCAAGGTCGGGTCGCGGGGGTAGCAGCCTAAGTAGGGAGGCCCAGACTTCCCTCTCCCCAGCCACATGGAGCAGCTCCTCTGGGGGAATCCCAAGGCGTTCCCAGGCCAGCCGAGAAACATAGTCCCTCCAGCGTGTCCTGGGTCTTCCTCTGGGCCTCCTCCCGGTGGGACATGCCCGGAACACCTCCCCAGGGAGGCGTCCAGGAGGCATCCTAACCAGATGCCCGAGCCACCTCAACTGGCTCCTCTCGATGTGGAGAAGCAGCGGCTCTACTCCGAGTCCCTCCCGGATGACTGAGCTTCTCACCCTATCTCTAAGGGAGAGTCCAGACACCCTGCGGAGAAAACTCATTTCAGCCGCTTGTATCCGAGATCTCGTTCTTTCGGTCACAACCCAAAGCTCATGACCATAGATGAGGGTGGGAACGTAGATTGATCGGTAAATTGAGAGCTTTGCCTTTCGACTCAGCTCTCTCTTCACCACGACAGACCGGTACAGCGCCCGCTTCACTGCGGATGCTGCACCTATCCGCCTATCGATCTCACGCTCCAGTTTTCCCTCATTCGTGAACAAGACCCCGAGATACTTAAACTCCTCCACTTGGGGCAGGACCTCATCCCCGACCCGGAGAGGGCATGCTACCCTTTTCCGGCTCAAGACCATGGCCTCGGATTTGGAGGAACTGATCCTCATCCCGGCCGCATCACACTCGGCTGCAAACCGCTCCAGCGAAAGCTGTAGATCACGATCTGATGAAGCCAATAGGACCACATCATCTGCAAAAAACAGAGAAGCGATTCTAAGGCCACCAAAACGGATCCTCTCAACACCTTGGCTGCGCCTAGAAATTCTGTCCATAAAAGTTATGAACAGAATCGGTGACAAAGGGCAACCTTGGCGGAGTCCAACTCTCACTGGAAACGAGCCTGACTTACTGCCGGCAATGCGGACCAAGCTCTGACACCGGTCGTACAGGGACCTAACAGCCCATATCAATGGGCCTGGTACCCCATACTCCCGGAGTACCCCCCACAGAACCCCCCGAGGGACGCGGTCGAATGCCTTCTCCAAGTCCACAAAGCACATGTAAACTGGTTGGGCAAACTCCCACGCACCCTCCAGGACCCTGTTGAGGGTGTAGAGCTGGTCCAGTGTTCCACGACCAGCACGAAAACCACACTGCTCCTCCTGAATCCGAGGTTCGACTATCCGACGGACCCTCCTCTCCAGAACCCCTGAATAGACCTTACCAGGGAGGCTTAAGAGTGTGATCCCCCTATAGTTGGAACACACCCTACGGTCCCCCTTTTTGAATAGGGGAACCACCACCCCAGTCTGCCAATCCAAGGGAACTGCCCCCGATGTCCACGCGATATTGCAGAGTCGCGTAAGCCAACACAACCCCACAACATCCAGAGCCCTAAGGAACTCAGGGCGAATCTCATCCACCCCTGGAGCCCTGCCACCGCGGAGCTTTTTAACCACCTCGGTGACCTCAGCTCCAGAGATTGGAGAGCCCGACCCAAAGTCCCCAGGCTCCGCTTCCTCAGTGGAAGACGTGCCAGTAGGATTGAGGAGGTCTTCGAAGTACTCCGCCCACCGACTCACAACATCCCGAGTTGAGGTCAACAGCACGCCATCCCCACCATAAATGGTGTTGGTCGCGTACCGCTTTCCCCCCCTGAGACGCCGGATGGTGGACCAGAATCGCCTCGAAGCCGTACGGCTATTTTTAACTTTACATCTAAAACATTTAATAAGAACAGATACTAGTTTATTTTGTGTTCACTGAGTTTGAATTCCCAGAACGAGTTGGTTAAAGCAGATTCTCTTTGTTTTTTGCACTTTATTTTTTATGATGTTACTGGCTGGAAAGCAGTAAGTTAAATTTTTTTATATCTAATTTTTTATATTTATTTATTAACCGTCATGTGAAGTTCAGACAGTAGTTAGGAAGTTCACTTAACTTGTATACTATTGTGTTTATGAAACAAGAAAAATAGAAATGGTGAAAAGAAAAGTCATACATTTGCTTGCTTTATTTAATCTCTGCTTTAAATAAATCTGACATTGTTTATTATAAAACAGATTGATTTATTGCTTCTGTTTGTTGAAAAATACTTGAGAAGGTATAAAAAAATAGCATTTTAAATCGTAATTTATAGAAAAAAAATTGTAATTAGAATATTTTCCAAAATCATTCAGCCCTAGTTCAAACAGTTCGGTCAGTGATCCCTGTCAGCTGATACTTTGCTTACCGTACTTGAGGTTGAAGCACTGGTTGTTGTCATTCTAGCCATGCTTCCATCGTGAATGTCTTTGTGGGTTTTTTTTTTAATGTGTTGATAAAGATTTGTGTCACATGACCAGTCAAATTGCAGCCTTCACGATTAGAAAATCTACTTTTATTCATATTGCAATATTATTGCAAATGCAATTAATTGTTCAGCCCTAGTCAACACTTCAGTCAAAAAGTTCAGCACTTTGTGAAAAGCTAAAACTGATATTGTCAACAATCACTGGAGCTCATTAAAGCCCTGATGATGATGATGACGATGATGATGACGATGATGATTAAAAAAAAATTACTTTGTGTTTTATTTCCAGTCTGGGACAGAGAGAGCAGCTGAGTCTTCCTGTTCAGGGAAATCCACCTGAGATCACCAGCAAAGAAGTCGGTGATGACTGAACTCTGAACTTTTCCAGGGACAGGTGGGAGCAGGTCCAAGAAGAGTAGTGAGTAATGAGGACAAATACAGCCCTAGGGCTGGGCGATATGGACCAAAATTTATATCTCCATATTTTTATGATATATCGCAATATACGATATATATCCCGATATAATTTTCTTTCCATAAAAGAATAACAAAAATATATTTGAGTCAAAGCTTTGTCCCAGTTGTAACACAGCATTAACAAACAACTGTTGGGTCTCTACAAAATAAATGTCTAAAAAATAAACTATTTGCATACATTAATTTATTTTTTAGACATTTATTTACACATATCGATGGGGATTTTAAACCCCTGTTACCTTAATAAAAACCACACAAGATAAACAAGAGAATTGTGTTAAAACAGACAAACAAACTTTGCAAAGGGGAAGGCTTTTTAATGTCTTTTGAAACTTAGTTTGGTCTCAAATACATTGTCCAGCACAATTCCGAATTGTACTGGACATGACAAGCTATTTAAACAAGAAGGAGGTGGAGTTTGACAAGCTCTGACGTCTTACAGATAAAACAAACAAGTCGTGGTTCTGATCCTACAAGAACATCTAATCCAAACATTGTCAAGGCTAGAAGACTGTCTTTTCTGTATCAAGGAGAAAAGCAAACAACATGTTTGTACTATCAAATATAAGTGTTTAAAGGGAACAGAGAATATTTGATATAAGTGAGCTGGGTTATAATTATTGGGTCAGAGTAATTAGTTTTAGATGATAAATATTGAACATCTCCATCATTCCATCCTCTTTATCATATATAAACTGATCATTATCAATTATGTGAGTGGTATGGAAAACAACCCCTGAGGCCGAATTTCTAATTAGGGGCAAAAACTCACACCACCGTCCCGTGCCTCCACAGTAACGCCCTGACAACTCAGGATCACCTTTTTAGGATGGTTTGAGAGATTATAAAGTTTTGGAGAACTCTGTTGATTGTCATATTTCATGACTTATTTCAATGCTTGAGAGAAATAAAGATTTGAGGAGAATTTTGCAGTGAGTATGGTCTCATTTCATGGCTTATGTCAAAAGTTTTAAAAGGAATAATATATTTAGCAGGGATCAGTCTATTTACCCACAAAAACCAAGTTTTTCCAAAGAAATAGAACTTTTGAGAAGAAACATATATATATATATATATATATAAAAAGAACTAATCTATTTGTGTTAAACAAATAAAAGAAATAAGCTATTTAATTTGTTTTAAAATAAAAAGAACCAATCTAATTTGTTGTGTTAAACAATTAAATAGAACTTATACACTTTCAAAGATGTGGGAAATAATTCTCAAACACACAACAAAATAGCCCTTTATGGGCACAAAAATAAAATAATCTTTCAGTTGGTTTGAAACTTCTTTGATATCAACTATTGCCCAGGAAAGCGAAAACAACCGGTTTGAACTTAAAAAATGAAACAGATCAAACATTCTTCTTCACAGCATCCATCTTCTTCTAGTGAGGGAGGGTAAGGGCAAGTTCAGTGTCTTTCCTGGGGAGGAAGTGTCCCGTTTTCAGAACAAGTTCTTTCTGTTCCTTGGGGATTTGTTTGTGGCATAATTTGTTGGGCACAAGTTCATTTCATCTGGGGGGGGAGAAGAGTTTTTGTGTGTGGAATAAGTCCAGTTTTTCTGCGAGAAAGCTTTTGTCCAGTTCTGCTTGGGGGAAAGCTTTTGTCTGTGGAATAAGTTCATTTCATTCTGGGGGAGAGCTTTTGTGCGAGTCTTTTTCTTCTGGGGGAGGGCTTTTGTGCGCCCTGCGGGCGGCGGGCATCAGGCAGTTTGATGGGCATCATTCACTTTTTCAGACAGTGGTTTCATGTAGTCTTGTCCAGCTGCCTGTTCCTGGGTGTTTAGTCCATTCAGGCATGGGGTAGTCAGGTCACATGTCCTGACAAAGTGGGTAGCTTTGCTCTGACCAGATCGATCTCAAAATCTGGCTCAGCGATTGTTCCAAACTTCTTTTTCAGGGGAGCACGGTCTCAGTTGTAGCATCTGCTGAGAGGAGCACCGGTCTCAGTTGTAGCATCTGTTGGGGTCCCGTTCACCCTCGTTTCGTTTCCAGCCGTCTCTAGCAGGACAGTCTGAGGCGGGATTCACTTCTGGCATCACTGGCAACTCCTCCTGAAGGAGTTCCGGAAATCCGTAGTCTTTCGAGAGAAGAACTGGACACCAAAAAACTTGCAAATTGTTAAATAAAACTAAGGCCTTTTGATCCAATGAGCCATTTGTGGTCTGGGGAAGGCCAAACTGTGGGTAACTCCTTAGTGAGTCAAATCTGTTAACTTAAACTAAATTCTGTAATTGGCTATAATAATAATTGTTTCTTTAAACTTAAAATACCATTCCATTCTTACGATCTAAAACATTTGTATTTAATGGCAAAAAACAACAACAAATGATTTCATTTTTCAGTGAAAATGAGTAATCACTCACTTTGATTTGAGGTTAGTTTTTAATTAGTAAGTTTTTTAATTGATCATTGTAAGGGAGTAGCAGGAGACGTTTTATACTTACTTAAAAAATACTTTATCTTTCTCATAGTCTGTAGAAAAAGTCTAAACATACGTACAACAAAATAGAAAAGTACAAATAACATACATACATACATACATACATACATACATACATACATACATACATACAGACAGACATATACAGTATACAGACATACAGACATATAAACATACAGACATATAGACATACATAATTTACAATACAAACATGTGGTTCATGTGCTCAAAATAAGTCCAGTCTATAGTCAGGGTCAGTCGTGTTCTAAAAATATAGAACCACCACATTTCAAAATCAACCTTTCCAATCAACCTTTTGAATAGATCCAAACTCCAGGGCATCCCCCATCTTTTTTCTTTTTGGATCTGTTAAAAATAAATACCTGTTTATCAAATGACATATACAGTACCTGTTTATTAAACAACATATATAAAAGCAATGTGGTTTGTAGGTTTATCTGATTTATCCTACAGTACAACGTGCTTCTTAAAGGACAACACCCACCATGACACTAACAATTCACCATATTGGACAATTACTGTAATTTATTATTAGGTCTATTTTCATTTTTGCATTTGGGCCAGGCGAGGGTTAAAAAACAAACAAAAAAAACCCACTCCCGAATGAATCCGGAAACCTGGCCGAAGAGTCCCGAAGGGTCATGTGACTTTTGTTACATCGATCTCCACCCAGAAGGCAGAAGGTAGGAGTGAGTTTCCATGGAGGTTTATGAGAGAGAGTGCGTTAAAACTGCATATTTCCTGCATATTTCCTGGTGCATTTGTGTGTATATGGACCAGCGCTCTGATTTTATTTATTATTTATTTTATAACACCACTGCTGACCGTTGCTCTCATTCATTCTGCCCAGAGGAGCGAGCCGCGAGCCGCGCGCGTCTCTGGCTCCTCGTTCCGCTGGTTCCTCGTTCCTTTGAAGTTCCTCGTGCCGGTGTAATTTGCTCCCTGGAGTGTATGTATTTGCTCTCGTCAGCCTTGTTGCGGGGAGCACGCGGGGAGCAGCGCGCAGAGCTCAGCTGCGCGGCTGGCTGCCTTTCTGGTCACGGGGGGAGAGAATAAAAAGCCGATGCGGAAATGAATGAATTTGTCGCGATCAAACGAATTAAACTAGTATGTCTAAGTGGATGCTCGCTCAGAATATGATAGACATGAGTGAGCGACAGCAGGATTAATTAACACAGGCAGCTTTAGGGAATATTTAAAAATGCTTCGCTTTTTCTTTTCCTCGCTCGCCTGTAACTCCAAGGCGTCACTTTGGTGACGTGAATGCCCATGTGAATGCCCATATATGGAGAGGGGCAGATTTTCCCGGAGCTGCATGCTAAAATCTGCTATAAATCATGAAATAACACATTTAGCGTTATTTCTCCACAATATAAGTAAACGCTCCTGTATTATTTTTAAATAAACTAATAAATATTAATGGCGATGCAATTTGAAAACATGGTGGGTGTTGGACTTTAAATGATCCTTTAAATGGCTATGCTGTTGAATATAAAAATCTAAAAAGTTATTTTTTGTATAACTGATGATCTGATCAATGTATGAGCTGTTTCCTTTATTAGCCATCATCAATGTTATTAGTGATTTATTCTCCATTATTATTAGTTATTTCTAGGAACACTTTCTAATATTCCCTTATTACATTATTATATAGGAATGAGTTGCCACTGAGTGTCAGGCAGGCTCCCTCACTCACAGTCTTTAAGTCTCGATTAAAAAACCCACTTTTATTCTCTCGCCTTTAACATGATGTGATTTGTTTTGATCCTCTCTGTAATCTACTGTACACTGTTCACTATTTTAGTTAGTTTCTGTTGCTATTTCCATCTATATTTTGTTTTTGTTTTTTGTTTTCCTGTCTGCTTTGACTTGTTTGTTTCTATTGTATCTAAGATTTGAAAGCATAAAGCTATAAAAATTGTTCTAACAATGTCAATTCCTTTGTGGCAAACCAGACCAACCAAAATGCACTCCCGTCAAGGATAATCTGCTATCCTTTCTTCAGCTCCACAAAATTAATGTCTGTGGAGACACAATTTTAATCTGCAAAAAACAAAAAATATAAATATTAACTTGTTTCAGGGTTATGAGCTGGGATCATTATCTCTGTTTCATCACGGAGTTACAGGAAGCGGAAAAATAAGTCGTCAGACCCACATAAGTACAATATAAACTACAAATTCTGTGGCCTTGCTCTAGCAGGCCATATCATGAGCATATGTGTTTCATTAAAAAAAATTAATCATTGCAGACTGCAGTTTTGAAACACAATACCAGGATTATTGACAGATCCTCACAGATCCATACGGGGGGCATGACCTTTTGCTGGACAGTTGGCGTGGGTGACTTCAAGACCTGTTCTTTTTGTCTTTTTGGAGAACCTGTTCAGACCACTCTTGTTACAGCATCCAGTGACTGCATATTCTGGCCATGTGTGTTTGATGACCTTGTTCTGACAGTTCTTTGACAAAATCTTTGCCTTTGCTTTGCTGACAGTCTCTTATCTTATCTTTGTGGACAGTCTTTTGCTTGGATAAAAGTCCAGTGCACTGCCCTCGTTCAGTGCAATTGTTTTTTAAGCCCCTCAAATGTTTATTTTGAGCAGGGTAGCCTGGGAGTCCAGCCATGGTGTTCTCGGTGAAGTCACAGTGAGCCAGTTTCTGGACACGCCCTTAATATTAAATCTGATCCGATCCAATCAATAACCACAGTAGCTGTAATTCAAAAAATCAGACGTTGCATGTGTTTTTGACATGGTCCTATCCTAAATGCATGTACTACTAACTATGTGTTCTGCAAAGTGTCGTGAGATTCATCAGACTTACGCTTCCCGCTCCACAAACACCGTGAGGCTGCTTCTAAGAAAAAAAATGAGAAAATAGAAAAATGTAAAAATCTTTAACAAACCAGGTTCAAAGTAATCATGTTATAAGCATTTACCTTGAATAGAGTCACCTCTGTAATTCTGGTTTGCACAATGGAATTTAAAATGTTGATTTACATAAAAATGAATTTAACAGAGGCATCCTTTTAATCTGATCTGCATAACAGATCTAAAATCATTAATTTACGTATGAGTAAAATTGTCAATTTAACCTGAAACTAGAAATTTTGTAGCCCAATTATATTGCTGAATATATCATGCACTGTTTTCTAGGACCATCTTGATAGCATAAATGATAATTAGCCAACTCATTGAGTTTTCAAGATCCGTCCTCTCTTCGGATTTATTTGTGTACTGTTTTTAATTTTTTATGTTAAAACGGCACCGTGGGATGCTCTCATTTTTTGTCAATTTATTGAAATTGTTAAGATAAGTCCTCACTTACCACTTTTCAGTGGTTCACTTATCAAAAGTCAAAGCATGGGCTGGATGATTTTGCCCTGTGGTTCCAAGTTTCAATATTTAAAGTCCAATTCCCACTTATTACAAACTGAGATTCAAATTATGTCCTAAATAGAAAAGTATTGATAAAAATGTGTATTCAGTCAAGGCGTGTCTGTGAGTGCTACGGTACTTCCCGTTTTAATATTCCATATTATTATTACTGTATACACAACCCCAATCTGTTTGAATAAAAACAACCCTTACTGCTGTCAAAGCCTATGCATTACATGGTCAAACGATATGTTATTCTAATTCCCTTTCAAATTTACCAGACCTCTTTTTGCCATTAATGGTCATAATTTATGCAAATCAATATCAAAATTAGGTTTTAACAATAAAATGTGTTTTTTACTCCTGGTGAGTTTGCTGGATTCTTGTGCGTATTTAACCTACTTGCTGAAAAGTTACTTCTAATAAAGCATTTTTATTATTGGGAAGAGTGTGTTCTTTAACCTATTTAAATCAAAGATATTAATAATATCTCATTAACGGGTATCTACATTATATAACTCTTAAAAGGAAACAGCTCTTAAAATCTACCTAACTGTGAAACAGCTTTTAAAATCTAAAAAACATATTTAATGTATGCTAAAAAACCGTTGAAAATGATTAATTTAAACTGAGTGTTTCAACTTACAATCTAGTCAAAATTCTATTTGACAAGAATACTTTTTTATTCTTTATAAGTGTCAAAGTTTTATCAATTTAGTTAAACTTTTAAAAGACAGAATTTACTGGCAAGTCTAAAAATAAATTTCTGCTAAATTTGTCTAAGACTTGTTATCCTAAAATGCCTAAACTTAATTTTGATCTGATTATGGTTGTTAATTTAAATTAACAAGCTTATTATAAAAGTTTAAACCGTCAATAATTGTAATTCAATGCAGTATACCGGTAATATTTTCTCTACTTCCCATTTTGCTTATTTTGGTTACCTGGGCTTGCATTGAACGTAAAGTCACTTGTTTGGGCTTGTTATTCACTGCACTTTATTCTTCGTCTAGAGTGACAAGACCACGCTAAAATTAGCTCCAATAAGTGGGGAAATAATATAATTTAAAAATGGGAGAAAAGGGTGCACACTTAGCATGGTTAGCTGTCCAATTTTTAGTTTATTTTTACTAAGTTGTACGCAGCTTTCATGAATGTCTTTATTGTTGTCATTGCCAATTGTTGTCATCACAGTTTGGGGCGTCCCGAAGGCACGTAGCACACAAGTACACCAGACACAGAAAGGATGTTAAAAAAAACAATGTTTATTTCAGGCTCTCTGGAGTCTGTGTCCTAAAAAAAAGGTGATTAAAGAAAAAAGTTGGACTTCTCAAAAAACAGCTTCTTTAATACAAAAAACTCAAAGTCCAGCAGGACACTCACGGCTCTTGGTTTTCATCAACCAGCAGGTCTCCACAATGGAAGGATTCAGCTTCCTCTTCTTAAATATGCAGCAGCAGGTCACAACAGAAGGATTCAGCTCCTTCTTCAAACGCACAGCAGCAGGTCTCGCGCCAGCTCCAAACGACAGCACTTCTGCTCGTCTCACGACATCCGCTTCTTCATACGGACTTCTTTACACAGCTCAAACGGCCTCCTCAAAAGGCTCCAAACGGCCACCTCAAATGGCTCCAAACGGCCACCTCAAATGGCTCCAAACGGCCTCCTCAAAAGGCTCCAAACGGCCACCTCAAATGGCTCCAAACGGCCACCTCAAATGGCTCCAAACGGCCACCTCAAATGGCTCCAAACGGCCACCTCAAATGGCTCCAAACGCTCAAACGGCCACCTCAAATGGCTCCAAACGGCCACCTCAAATGGCTCCAAACGGCCACCTCAAATGGCTCCAAACGGCCACCTCAAATGGCTCCAAACGGCCACCTCAAATGGCTCCAAACGGCCTCCTCAAAAGGCTCCAAACGGCCACATCAAATGGCTCCAAACGGCTCACAAACGGCCACCTCAAATGGCTCCAAACACTGGCTTCATGGCTCCTCTTCACACTGCTGCTGCTGCTTTTGCTGCTGCTGCTGCTACAGACCTCTGTTCAGCTTCTGCTGCTGCTGCTTCATCATCAGGTTTGCTGTTTCTTCATCAGACTTGATGCTCTTTCATCCCAGACTGCTGCAGCTGCTTGGATCAGCTGCTCATTCATCTGCATCTGGTTCTGGGGCTGCTGGACCTCTGATGCTGCAGGTCCTTCTCTGGCTGCAACTCCTGCATCAGGTCTCCTTCTCCTGGATCAGCTCAGACCTCTTCTGGATCTCTGCTTGCTGCCAGTCTCACTTGGAACCTCTCTCTTGCTCTGTGGCTTGGACCTAATATAGGGAGAGAGAGAGCAACTACCTCTACCTACAGCTAATGAGCACCAGCTGCAATCAATTAGGCTCATACAGCCTAAATAGCTCATGCCTCTGCTCAAAACAATATTGTGTCCTGACTAAAATAAATTATATGCCTAGGGCATGTAACATCTTCGTTTAAAATTCAGATCTCAAATGAGTCCCAGAGGTTTAATGGGATTAATCTGTATAAATATGCAAAATGTATCTTTATTTTTTAGAGTGGATATGTTCTTCAAAGTGTTTAGCATAATTTTTGCCGTTTGTATGCAACGCCATAATAAATGTATGTTTATACTGGTTAAAAACGGTCTTAGTTTTACACAATGGGGTGGGTTGCCAGTTGGGCTCGTTTTGGGCTTGTTTTGGGCTGGTCGCTTGCTTCTGTCGCGAGATCTGGCAACACTGTATCAAAGTTCTCAATGACAACAAGGCCTCTTGAATTCTTGCTTCGTCATCATTCAGCTTTTTCAACAGAACTATTTCGATAAAAATTGGTAAGCGAATTCTCAGTTTCTTTTTGCAGAGAAAACACAATTTTGAAACGTACGGTTTCACAGTATGACTATTTACGGATTCAGACGGACGAGCGGAGCTTCGGCTGTCTGTTAGCATTAGCTTAGCTTTCATTTCCGATAAAAAACGTAATTTTTGGATGATTTAAAATCGGATCTTTCGCCGTCAGATTTTCATGATAAAAATGGATCTGTCCGCTTGGTTCAGCGAAACAATTTGGACTCTTTCTCGCTAAAATTTTATTAAATCGGGCCGCTCGTGTGAGCGCCAGGCCTACTGTTAAAACGTCCGATTTTAACGCAGTTAAGCCTTTAAAACCTAAAATATTTGGACTATAATTTTATAAACAAGATTGATCAAATTCTAAAATCTTTGTGTAGCATTCGGCAACATTCATGATTTAAAAAAGTATTTAAATATTTATTTTATATTTAACCATAAGTTTTTAGTTCCTGTATCAGAGATGCTTATGTAACCTTTTATAATTTTTCTTAATATCAGGAAAAATACAATGGGAAATGTTTGCAATCAATCCTTTCTCAGTCACGTTTTAAATGGAATGCTGAATAAAAATGTAATAATTTGTATTTGTGTTTTCAGATCCACCGAGAATTCTTCAAGCAAGTCAATCAAATTTCTTGGTTTGTAAAATTATTTAAATAAAAATCTACTTCTTAACTAGCAACTTTAGTTCTCGTGCCATTTCTTTTATTTTAATTTTATTTATGTATGTTTCATTAGTACTCTCTGCCTCTCTGTTAGCACAGTACTTTTCTCGTAAGTAAATACAGTATAAATCTTCACACAGACGGGGGAAGGAGGGGGTGGG
>JBBPBX010042231.1:0-17744 GCA_038048925.1 Garcialebias charrua
TAATGTCACTTTGATAATGGTTATATGTGCTGCTTATTATCCATGCTGCTGATCTCATGCTGTTGATTATTTCATGCTGCTGTGTTCATTCAAACTCATCTACTCACACAAACTCATGTTCGTGTTGCTGTTGTTTGGTGTATTGTTTTGCACTATTAGTGTTTAGCATATTTCTTAGTTTATATCTTAGATCCTAATTATCGTTTCATCCATCCATCCATCCATCAGTTCATTATCTTTACCCACATCTTCCTTTTCGAGTCACAGGGGTCACTGGTGCCCATATCCAGCAGTCACAGTGCGAGAGGCGGGGAACACCCTGGACAGCAAGTCCATCACATTTTGCTATTGTTAGATTTAACTGGACCCTGTGTATACAATTTCATTCCACCTCATGTACCACGTGTGATGTGCATGATAATAAAACCTACTTGAACTTGAACTTGAAAATGACCCATGAGTTCCCAGTTTTAAGACTAGAAGTATCAGGGAAGCAGGAGTATTGATAGATAACACTGAACCCGCTGACTTTGTGAGTTTTTGGAATGTACTGATTGTGCATTTGTTGGTCTGCAGACAGTCTACATGTTCTATGCTCTGGCTTTGGTGTGTGATGACTACTTTGTCCCCTCACTAGAAAAAATTTGTGAGGTAAGAAATCATCCGGAACTTTCAATAATGTGTGATAGATGTCTGTTGAGAAAACCTTCCTCACTTCTGCCCCGTCCACCAGAATCTTCACTTGAGTGAGGATGTTGCTGGAGCTACCTTCATGGCAGCAGGCAGTTCTGCACCTGAACTGTTCACCTCTGTTATTGGTGAGAAACACAAACACTTCTAACATTTCCAGGACAATCACTAGACACCAAACAGCTTACAGTATCAGTAGTACAGTGCTTCAAGGATTTCAGGATGACCGTTTACACCTAAAATCTGTATGTTGTGAATTATATGTAATTTCACTGTGTTTTTCTTCTCTTGTTGAACAGGAGTGTTCATTACCAAGGGCGACGTTGGTGTCGGGACCATTGTGGGCTCTGCTGTCTTTAACATCCTCTGTATTATTGGAGTGTGTGGCATATTTGCTGTGCAGGTACGGAATAATACACACACAATTATACTTTGTACACACATTGGTCAGCAAATGTTTTAAACAACAAAAAAGACAAATCAAGGCTAAGAAAACTTTGGTTTTAAACAAACCTGTGGTGTGCAAATTAAGAACACCTGCTCCTTCCACTGTTGTACGAATATTTTACTATAATTGTTTCAAAATAATCTAGAAGGGTCATATCAGCCAGGCACAGTGGCTCAAATACACAGAATGACCGATTATCATCATTGTAAGCTCCTGTATAAAAGTAGAAGTGTTGTTAGTTGTTTTTTATTAGTAAAACACTGTCTATTTAAGGAAGCCAGCAAATTGCATCACATCTTACTTCTGCATAATCCCCCATCCCGAACAAGTCCAAAGGTGATTGTGGAAAGGAACAACTCTCTTTAAACAGAAAGAAACCTCCAGCAGAGTTAGGCTCAGGACTGGTGGCAAGCTGACTTGACCAACTATGGTTTGAGAGGACAAGTAAAGTACGGCACACAAACAAACACAGAAGGATTGGTCCAAGTATCATTTTTATCGGGAAAAAGTGGCACCAATAACTGCAAATAGAAACATGGAGAGTAGAGAAAGACAGCAGAGTGAGGAATGTTTTATGTTAGATGTTCTAAGCCTTTTGCAGCTCAACTAGTTACCAAGTCCAACACTGTTTTGGCAAATGCACACACCAAAGCATTTATTTAATTGACTTCCAATTGTTTTAACTGGGTATCATTATCACCCACATGCATGACAATCTTACTGTGTTTACATTTGGCTCAATCTAGCAGATTCAGGTAGAATTTGATTATACTTGTACAGTTATTGCTGAAAATTTCAGAATAACTAAATCACTGACACATAAAGCAAGTTAAGACAGGAGAAGCCAGGGGGAGAGGAGTGCAAAAGCCCTACTAAGCTAAGCTCATGACAGGCATGTTCTGCCACCTTGCAGTCTTTGAGTAGATCACAAACTCTGTAGACCAAAAGATTCTAGAGCTAAATGTGAGGCCATGTGTGAAACAGATGAAGCTTGGAACAGACTGTCATGAGGAAACAGAGTAATGATCCCAAACATAGCAGCAACAACAGAAACGCTGAAAATGAAAAGGAGCTGCAAACGTCTAATGCCCCTTTTCCACTTGCCGGTTCGGGTCGGTTATTGCGCAATATATGCGTGCCAGAAGCGAGCTGGACGCATTTTCCACCTCACATATGAGCCGCGCCGCGATTCCGGACTGATTTCAGAGCAGGGTTCAGGCGAGCTGTAAGCGTGCCGTCCTTCACGTCATAAACAGGGGCGTAGCCAGAATTTTATGAGGGGCGGTTTGTGTAAAACAATGTGGACCTTGAAAAATAAACACTTCTTAGTAGCACACTGGAAACGTGTTGGGTTCTTTTGCTGCTCCAAACCTTATCCAGACCAAGTGGGTTCAATTCCCACTTGGTATAACTTGTTTTTTTGTTTTTATTTTAGATTATTTATTCATTCCAGATTAAAAGAACACAAGAAAACTATTTACAAAACAACAAGAAATAAAACAATACATGACATGAAGGAAGCAGAAGAAGAAAATAATCATTATATCTGCCCCTTCTCAAACAAATGTGTTTTTTCAAACACTCGATTCAAACAACTACGTTTGTCTTTTATTGGGGAAAGGTGCATTGTGGGTCTTTTCAGAACAACAACAACAGATCCTCCATCTGAGCTTGTCCTCGCCCGCACCAAACCGAAGCGTAGCTGATCGTATTGTTGGAGCTCGAACATAATAGATATCATGGCAAAAGAATATAGTTAAGGGAACACTACCTCCACCACGTGTGAGAGAGTAGGATCCTACACCCCGCCCACCGAAGGGCTACAGACGTGAATGGAGACAGAGCTACATGTGAGCCGATCTGAAGAGAACCAGACCTGACCAGACTGATCCGCTCTGCACCGAGCGAGTGGAAAAGGGGCATTAGAGTCCAGACCTGGGGCCTCATGTATCAACCGTGCGTACGCACAGAAACCTTGCTTACGTCACTATCCACGCAAAACTCCGTATGTATCAAAACTGAACTGAACGTGGATATGTGCGCATTCCCACGCCAGCCCCATGGCTGGCGTACGCACGTTTCGGTGGTTTTTGTGCCTTTGGCGACACTTACAGGTGATTCTGAAAAACTGAAGCCCCACAATCTGTGGTTGACTTTAAGAGCGGCTTGAAGACCTTTCTTTTCAACCGAGCATACTCTACCTCCTCATGATTCTACTTTTGATCTAGCTGATACTGTTGTTGATTTTAATTGTTTTATTAATTGTTTTATTGACATTTAATTCTGTTGCACCTTGTAGCACTTTGAGATTTTCATTAATGAAAAGTGCGTTATAAATTGAATTCATTATTATTATTATTATTATTATTATTATTATTATTATTATTATTATTATTAACTGTTCATGATGTGAAAATGATTAATATTCCCACCAAACACACGATTAACAAGTATTACATCCACATGACGCAGTTAAATAAAGGACGCGCAAAGTTGTGCAAAAATAAATTTAACAGGAACGGATTCATTCAGCCTTACTGGAGGATATAATAAATAGTGTAACACGCAGAGCATTTATTTATAAACAGATATAATTTTCTGATCTAGGATATGGCTTATCAGCCGTTTTCAGAAATAATCATTTTTCAGTTTGGCACTGCTGCGCTCTGGAGCAACACAGGAGCCGTGCATCACGCGTGCACATGCAGAAGCAGCGATCAAACTGTTCCCGAGCTTTCCTGAGGGAGCTGGCAGGCCGATCAGGGCTGTCCAGTCCACACAAAGCCGATTCATGTCCAATGGAATGTCTCATCTATATGATTCCAAAGGCTGAGTGGTCGCGCTTTGGAGCGCGCGCGCACCCTCGCCGGTGTTACACGGCAGCTGGAGGTGTTTCATAATCTGCGTTTATTGTAGATTTCTCCAAAATGACACGTGAAAGTACACCATATATAACTTGTAGGAGAGTAAAAGCTTCACAGACAAACAGACTGCGCACAAGGCTGCGGCGCGCGCAGCGTTTGGAGACTCCAACATCACGTCATGTCATGAAAACTCTCCACTGAGACGCACAGACTCGTTTCTTCATATCATCTATTAAATAAACAAAGATCTATGTTCTACCAAACATCTAAGTTCCTCTGTGTTTACAGTAATTATGGTAATAAACTCGTGCGCAAAGTTAATATTTTCACTCAGAATGAATGGATGAGCCGGTTGCGCACCAAAGCAGGGTGCGCGCACACACAAACACCGACACACATCACTCGTTCTTTGCGTGATAAACACATTTTATTACTATTCTTACTTAGGATTTTTTCCTCACTCATATTATATTAAATTCATTATTTTCCTGAATCTAGAAATAATTTCTGATCGCGCAGGGATCAAACAAACATGTCCTTCACACATGCAGGAAGTAATTTGCATCTGTTTAACATATGTAAATGCAGGCGTGTCAGGGGAGGTGTCTCACGTGCGCTCAGTTCCACGTTAATTGTGATGTACAAAAGGAATGTGCGTGGATTCAGGTGTACGCACGGTTTGATACATCTGGATTTTTTTGTGCGTACGCAGTCTTCTGGATTTGACCGTACGTCACGTTTCAGTAAGAAATCCACGCAAGTCTTTGTACATGAGGCCCCTGGACCTGTTTAAAATGTTGTGGGGGACCTTAAGAGAGCAAGGAGAAACAAATGTTTGCAAAGCAATGATGCAAAGATGAGTGGTCCCAAATTCTTACTCAATCATTAGAGACTGCTAAAGGCAGAGCCAAAACATTTCCTAAGAGTTACCGTAAACACCGGTGTATAATACGCTCCGGTGTATAATACGCTTTGGCCAATATTTGGAAATAAATCAGAAAAATCGGTAGATAATACGCTTCGGTGTATAATACGCGCTGCCGTGACAGTCTTTTTTATGGCCACTAGATGGCGCCAGGATACGCCTCCAGGTACAGTCTGCAGGTAAACAGACTACAGGGTGCATTAGCGCCCATAGCGGCCGAAACTGGTACTGCACCATTTTTAGGCCAAAATGAAAAACAGCGAATCAGAGCCAAAAATGGGACTAAAAATATGGGGAAAAATCTGTAGATAATACGCTTCGGTGTATAATACGCAGGACATTCAAATGAGCAATAAAAGTGCGTATTATACACCGGTGTTTACGATAATAATGGTGGTTCTCTACATATAATCAGAACATGCGTTCAATACAAAAACAACTGGACTTTATTTGTAACACAAAACATTTTGCCCTTCATCCAAAAGGCTTTCTGAAGGGCGAAACGTTTTCTGTCACACATAAAGTCCAGTTGTTTTTGTATTGAACGCTTGTTCTGATTTTATCATGTCCTGGATGACTGAGAATCTTCACCAGCATATTCTCTACATATAGCATCTACTTTAAACAATTATTATCTTTGCTGTAATACAAGGAGAAACAAGGACACAGACCTAAATGTTTCTTATTCTTCTTGTGCTTTGATTAAATGCATATCATCAAACCACACACATTTAGAGCCTATACTGTAGATAGTTCAGGGCAGTGAGGAATGTGTTTCCCAACAGCAAAACAAATCTAGTTCACTGTCTGCAAGTTAATTATTGTTTCTTTGTCTCTGTCTTAGAACATCCGACTGTCCTGCTGGCCTCTGCTCAGAGACTCTGTCTACTACACCCTTTCTATCTCTGCCCTTATTGTGGTAAGTAGCATGTAAAATAATTACCAGTATACAGATACTATAAATACCACTATCCACAAGAACATCTCTGGGATGGAGAAATATTTCCCCTTCCTTAACAATCACTGCTTTCTTGCCCAGCTGCGATTTTTGCCTTCTTGTAACAAGTATGATCAGAACGTCTGTGTAAAGTTAAAATAGCATTTAATTTTGGGATTTTCCTTCTTTCCTCAACATCACAGTTCATTTATGATGAAAAAGTGGTTTGGTAAGTGAAGTACTTATTATTTCAACCTTGCCCTTAGAGTTATAAACCCTTACTTTAATTTCTTTCTGCCAATTGAAAATGACAGAAACAAATGACTGTGTTTTGTAGGTGGGAAGCTCTCATACTGGTTCTGATGTATTTTGTCTACATTTTGATCATGAAGTAAGTATAATATATCAAACACACTAATGAACAATCTTTGATCACTGTTTAAAATACTCTCCAAAAAAATTCGTCATTCAAAATCCAAACTGTGCATTAAAAAAATTATAGTTTTTTTTTTTTACTAGAAATCGAAAGTTCTACTATGAATAGGTCCTTTTTAAAACTGTTTAAAGGCATCACTAACTGTTATTTTTGTTTTACACTATCTTGATGAATTATTCGGGCATCTGGTTAGGATGCCTCCTGGATGCCTCTCAGGTGAGGTGTTCCGGACGCATCCCACCGGGCAGAGACACAGAGGAAGACCCAGGACACGCTGGAAGGACTGTTTCTCAGCTGGCCTGGGAATGCCTCAGGATTCCCTTGAAGGAGTTGGCCCAAGTGGCTGGGGAAAGGAAAGTCTGGGCCTCCTTATTTAAGCTGCTACCCCAGCGACCTGACCCCAGATATGCAGAAGAAAATGGATGGATGGATGGATGGATGAATTACTCATTTAAAAGCAATGCTAGAGAATCAGGACTCTGTTGTTCTAGAAACACTATGAACAATCTTTTGTTCCACTGGAACAAAAACTAATAAATATTTATTACAGGTCGGCATGTTCTGTCAGATATACTGTATGTTAGGTCAGTGAGTCACAACTTTTTGTCTTAGACACCCCTTTTCTGCAAAAGTGGCAAAGCTGCACCACTGGCGCATGTGTAAGTGCATATGTGCATGTAAATGCCAAAACAAGTATTGCAACTTTATCATTAATTTGTTAATAATATTTTCCACGCAAATTTCCTTGCCATGAAAATTACAGCTAGTGGATTTATCTCTCAGACCTGTAAATATTATGGTATGTCAAGTTTGTAGCAACTAGTTACAGAAATTTTATTTTATTTTATATACAACTAAAACTAGTTTTCCTCAAACCACATTGTGTGAATACATGTGATCACAGTATATCCCCTATAATGGAATTGGGAAGTGCATACCTGGTGATCACTTCCATATTAAGGCTACATGAAGATGTGCAAATGTAGAACAAAACTGACATTATTTTTCACTTGATGTGAAAAGATGCACACATAAATCAACTTTTTTATTTAACTTCAGGTAAGATACAAGATACAAGATACAAGATAGGTTTATTAACATTGCATCAATTTTCACCGATACAGCGTAAATATGTAGTTACAGTCATCCAGGAGAGAGAATGAGTGCAAAAAGCTGCAGCTCAACAAAACACATGACATGTTTATCAACACATGATATGCTTATAGCGCGGCCGCTCTCATCTGTCCCCAGATGAAGGTCAAAGGCAGGAAAACAGGCAAAGACACGGGGTTTTACAGCGTTGATATTAAAAAAAGATGAATCACGTTTTGTCTTCAAGACACCGCGTGATCCAGTAAAAACCATATCAAAAAGCACATTTAGTTACAATAACAAATTGAGAGACGGCAGGCAAGGAGATAGAGTCTGTGAGTAACTTCAGACAAACACAAGTTCAGCAGATGTGCAGCTGGGCGTTATCTGAGGCTGCACAGAAATCTCTGGGGGGGGGGGAGGGCAGCAGGTCTCTTCAGCTCCACACTCCCAGGAGAATGGCTTCCGACAGCCTTCTTTTTCAAGGACATGTGCAGAAGCCAGATAATAGTCTTGTTTGTTATCCAATAGACCACAGTGTTCTTTTCCACTGCCGCCATCAAGTCTGTGGTGCTGTTTCATGGCCAAAAAAATCCAAATAATATGTGGTTCCGCTCTATGAACCCCCATCTGTCCCTTGATTGATCCGGGGTGGCTGTAAACAAGTCCCAAAGCGCCCTCCAGGTCCTCCAAGCGAGCGATTGAGCTCATACAACAGCTGGGATGAGGAGCTCACGGCCCGGTTCAGAGAATTTTGCTGATCAGGTAGTGTCGACAGCGCGCTGATAGCTGCCGAAGCCTCCCTCAGCTTCCAGTAACAAACAACTCCGCTTACGCCAAAAAACAGAGCAGTTGCTACCAATATTCCAATAATCCACAAATCCTCCACGTCCTCGACACTTAAGACGGTCAGACACATGGGCTGCCACTGACCCCACGAGTCCAGCACGTATCCAGCCGCGTGTGTGTCGGAGGGACAGACAGCTTCTCCTGGCACGGTCCGCTTCGTGGAAAAAATCTTATCCATTGAAGAAACAGCCCAATTTATTAATTCCATATTGGTTCGAGTGAGCGCTGAAGGGTCGCAGACGAGACGAAAAGCAAGCAGGGAGTAGGAAAAACTTAGGGGAGGGAAGAGCAGAAAGATATGCGACTTGCCTTGCCGAGTGCCGGAAGAAGAAGTAAGTTTGCAACCCAGTGACTGCAGCAAAGAAGTATGAAAAGAAGATGGATATTAGGGGTGCAGGAAAAAAAAAAATCGATTTTTTTTTTTAATGATCTAGATTCTTAGTCCTGGCGATTCAGAATTGATTCTAAAAGCCCCAAAATCGATTTTTTTTTTTTTACATTAAAACCCAAAAGATAAAGAAAATAAAACCATATTTCATAGTATATAGGGATGGGAACCGAGAACCGGTTCTGTTAGAGAACCGGGGCCTCATGTACAAAGACTTGCGTAGATTTCTTACTGAAAAGTCACGTACGGACAAATCCAGAAAAGTGTCCACGCACAAAAAAATCCAGATTTATCAAACTGTGCGTACACCGGAATCCACGCACATTCCTTATGTACAACACAATCAACGTGGAATTCAGCGCACATGAGAGAGTGGCCGACTCCGCCCTTGACACGCCTCCGTATGAATATGCAAAGTCATTCAAATATGCCATGCACGACAGGAATGTCGTCTCTGCTCCATTGCAAATCATGTCGGAACGTGGAAAAAAGAGGAACTTCACGGACTGTGAACAGAAATCACTTCTGAGTGAGGCAGAGAAGCACGGAAAAAGGCTTCATTCGGCACGCACAGTGCAAAACAAACCATCCACTTTTAAATAAGAAGTTGACCAAGCTGATCTAACATGCCTGTATAGCTTAGTGGCGAACGCGCCCGCCCTTCGTCCCAAAGGTCGTGAGATCGACTCCCGCTTGGTACAATGTTTTTTTTTTTCATTCCAGATTTAAAGACCACAGGAAAACTATTGAATGAAACAACAAGAAATAGAACAATACATGAAATGAAAGGAAGCAGACGATTTATTGTTTTGTAAATAGTTTTCATGTGTATTTCAATCTGGAACGAAAAAAAAAGAAAAACGTTGTACCATGCGGGAGTCGATCTCACGACCTTTGGAACTAAAGGCAAGCGCTTTACCCACTGACCTAAACGTAGGCGTGTTAATACAGCTTGGTTAACTTCTTATTTAAAGAAATTACATCTCATTGTTGTCAATATTGTTGCCACTATCTGGCGCATGCTTTTATATCCACTCATCTAATTGCGTCCATGTGGATGTAATAATCGTTAATCATGTGTGTTTGGTGGGATTTATGATTGTTTTCACATCGTGGACACGGTTTCACAGATCACCTGTAAGTGTCGCCAAAGGAACAATAACCACAGAAACGTGCGTACGCAAGCAGGGGAGCAGCCGTGGATTTGTACGTGGAAGCGCAGATATTCCCGTTCATATCAGATTTGATACATACGCCACTTTGCGTGGAAAGTGACGTGCGCAATGTTTTTGTGCGCACGCATGGTTGATACATGAGGCCCCCGGTTCTTAAAAGTCCAATTCCATGGAATTGTAGGATGCTTGTCTTAACGATTCAGCTTATCGGTTCTGCAGACTCCTGGTGGTGACGTATTTAAGCGCTGACATCACAGACATGCGCCGCGCCCGAAAAAAATAAATATTTCTTAGCTGACTTCATAGCAGACGTCCTTCTGAGCTTAACGAAATGTTCAAATCAGCTGGATTTAAAAAAAAAAAGTTCGCGGAATTTTAGGCAGGCGCCAGGCGGGTCAAACCGGACGCTTTCTTTCTTTAAATTTAGCTAAATAAACGCTTAAAAAATATAATTCTTAGCTGACTTAATAGTAGACGTACTCCTGAGTTTAACGAAATGTTCAAATCAGCTGGATTAAAAAAAAAAGTTCGCTGACTTTTATGCAGGCGCCAGGCGGGTCAAACCGGACGCTTTGTTTCTTTAAATTTAGCTAAATAAACGCTTAAAAATATATTTCTTACCTCACTATAGCAGACGGGCTCCTGAGCTGAACCAAATGTGAAATCAGCTGGATTTAAAAATCCGCGGTGTGGTTATGAGTGGTATCTTGCAAACAAAAACAGCTACATCCACAGCAGGGAGCGGGCAGCGACAGAGTCAGTCCGACCAAAGGAGGCTTTTTTCGAACACAGCAAGTAGAAACTTCTGGAAGTGGCCACTCTTCCTCTTCACTCTCTGAGTCCTCTGCTGGCTGCTGCCTACAGCGCCTCTATAGCGGCCGAAACTGGTACTGCACCATTTTCGCCAAAAATGAAAAACGAAGAATCAGAGCGAAAAATTAGTCTAAAAATATGGGAAAATATCCATAAATAAATTCTTTATGAACACAAATGGTTTACTATATTTTATTACCCAAATGAGAATTGATAACAGAATTGATAAGGAATCGAATCGATAAATGACATCGATAAAGGCATCGATATTGATAATTTCTTATCAATTCCCATCCCTAATAGTATATGAAAGAATACATCAAATGAAAGGTGGCAGAAAGAAGAAGAAATCTTATTTTATCTGCCCCTTTTTTCATAAGCAAAACAAGTTCAAACAATCAATTCAAACAATAATCTTCTATAAGTAACAGAGCAAAAATAATAACTTTTCACAATCTACAAATATCTAGAGCATTAAACATTTGACTAAAAGTTTTTGTATTTTGTTAACAATTTAGTTTTGATCATTTTTTAAAACATAATCACAGAGTTTACATCTTTAACATCATTTCCCAAACCATTCCACAATTCCACTCCCTATATTGAAATAAACCGTCCCTTCAAACTAGTCCTATACCTTGGCTTTGCAAAAATGTCTGTTCCCTTTAGACTGTAGCAACTTTCTCTCTTAACAAAATACATTTGAACATTTGAAGGTAGTGTATTCTTATGAGCCCTATAAATTACTAACAAAATATTATAATCCACCAAATCATAAAACTTCAGTACTTTGAGTTGTTTAAATAATATATTTGATGGATCACAGTAAGACTTTCTAGTAATAATTCTCACAGCTCTTTTATGTAAAATAAAAATAGATTTTGTTATACTGTAGTTTTGCACACTTTTCCCCAAACCTCAAGACAATAAATTAAATGTTAAATTTTAAAACGTGTTTAATTATTTATTTTTTCCACTCCTACTCCTGAGCGTACTGCATTTTGCATTATGTGTCCATTCGGCCGCCGTAGAATTTTGACCGTGTAGGCCACCATACAGCAAGCTAGTTAGCCAGCTCCCTTTATCTGAATGTTCCTAGATTTTTCTTTTTCATTTTATTGTTTTAGAGAAATCCAGGCAACTAAGCTAACTTAATACTGGTAATTTAAGTTACAGAATTAATGCATTCCTGTATTATTTGTTCCTATTTTGGTATAAATATCAAACGATGCAAAAAAATTGATACAATAAGGAACCTAAAATTATTGTTTTAAATAAATGTTCTATTTGTTTACATTGTTGTTTAATGTTTTCAGTTTAAAATTATTGTTTTAAATAAATGTTCCATTTGTTTACATTGTTGTTTATTCTTTTCAGCTTGTCAGTTACAAAACTGAAACTAAATTTATGACCATTTTAATAGAAAAATCGTTTCTGAATCAAAAATCGTTTCTGAATCGAAAAATCGATTTTGAATCGAATCGTGACACCAAAAATCAGAGTCGAATCGATTCTCCAGACACTGAGAGATTTGCACCCCTAATGGATATATATATATACTGTATATATTTATACACAGATCCTGACAAGTCAACTGAATGGCAAGAACAAAGTTCGAGCCATTAACATGTACATAACACCAGTCTTCAGATACACAGCTGGCATAACAGCCTGGCCAAAGGAGGAGATTGAACCCACTGAAATAAAAAATCTAAAGCTCCTCAGAATGCATGGAGGACAGGAGGCTGGACACTAAAAAAGGGGAAAGGGTTTGTAAAGTATAGACTGGTTAAACAGCAGGATCAGGTTAGAAAGGATGGGCAATAGGTTCAGCTTGTTAAAGATAGGAATGGTAATGTTCTAACACGAGGAGATCATGATGGGAAGATGGAAGGAGGATGTTCAGGAGCTAATGAATGAAGACAATGAAAGATAAAGAAGAGTAAAGCTAAATTCATACTTGACGCGTCGCGCAGCGCGCGAGGGTGTGCCCTCCAAAAGTGACGCAATTTCACAGTCCCCGCCCCTGCGCGTTGGCCCCGCGCAGGGGATTAGCGCGTGCCGTGCACCTCTGAATTTTTGAAACTCCGCAAGCCTAGAGCGCGCGCCGCGCTCAGTGACGTACGGACTGGGCTCAAAACAAGATGGACGCTTTCGAAGCTGCTCTGGCTGAACTCATCCGCATGTATCGCCATTTGTATGATCCCTCTATGAGAGAACACAAAGATGTGCAACTGGCACAGAATTCATGGAAGGAGATTGCAGAAGCGATGCAGAAGGAGGAAGAAAAACATGCGGGATCGCTTCGTGAAGGCCAAAAAGAGGGTGATCAGAAGTGGCGATCCTGGCACCAACAAACCGGTGCCAATCCTCGTTGTGGAGCTGAGTTGGCTGTCGAGTTTTATAAAACACAGAGAAAAGGACACAAATATGGAAAAAGAGGTAAAAATGAAAGAAAAAAGTACTGCTTTTATTACAGCTAGCTTAGCATGGAATACAGCAGGCCATGCTGTGCAGCCTGCCGTGTTGTTTCCCCTTTGTAGTCATTGATATAAACAATAAACTGTGAGAATGAATGACCAAAACATGGCTTAATGAAAATATAAATCAAGCTGCTGACCAGTAAATGTGAAATAGTGGAAATAACCATTTTAGATCTGCACACCTCAACTGTAAACAAATTTAGCCTATATGTGTGTTGATGCTTCACCTTCTGTTTATTAAGCTAACAATTACACAAACATTTGTTTTTATTTAACACATATGTGCATTGTATCCGTTACCGTTTCATTTTGTACTGATGGATGTCAATGTCTGTTTTTTAGCCTGAAGAAACACCACAGAGCCAAGCACAGGACGATACATGGTGCCTCGACCAGACCGTCACCCCATCCGACCAGACCTTCACCCCTATCGACCAGACCCTCACCCCCATGGACCAGACCGTCACCACCATCGACCATGAGTACATCACACCCATCGTCTCTCACAACCTCACGCCTACTGGCCATGAAACTGGCAGTACTTCAAACGTAGTGTGTTTTCCTCTGCACAGGTCCTCCACGCCAATTCCTCCCTGTCCAACGGTGCCCATACCCGTACCACCTCGACACTTGCCAGGGTCAAGCAGCAGTAGCAGAAGCGACAGCCCTAGCATCAGCTCACTCAGTTGGTGTTGGTGAAAACTTTTTATACTTTTATACTACTATGAAAAAGTACTATGCAAAAACTCAGGACAGTATTACACTTTATTTCATTTTATGTTTATTAAATGTTGGTGAAAACTTTTTATACTTTTATACTACTATGAAAAAGTACTATGCAAAAACTCAGGACAGTATTACACTTTATTTCATTTTATGTTTATTAAATGTTGGTGAAAACTTTTTATACTTTTATACTACTATGAAAAAGTACTATGCAAAAACTCAGGACAGTATTACACTTTATTTCATTTTATGTTTATTAAATGTTGGTGAAAACTTTTTATACTTTTATACTACTATGAAAAAGTACTATGCAAAAACTCAGGACAGTATTACACTTTATTTCATTTTATGTTTATGGATATTAAATGTTGGTGTTGGTGAAAACTTTTTATACTTTTATACTACTATGAAAAAGTACTATGCAAAAACTCAGGACAGTATTACACTTTATTTCATTTTATGTTTATGGTTATTAAATGTTGGTGTTGGTGAAAACATTTTATACTTTTATACTGTACTACTATGAAAAAGTACTATGCAAAAACTCAGGACAGTATTACAGTTTATTTCAATTTATGTTTATGGTTATTAAATGTTGGTGTTGGTGAAAACTTTTTATACTTTTATACTACTGTGTTTTAGTGTTTAAATATTTATTGTTGCACCGAGGGACAGAGAGAAATGCAATTTCAATCCTGTGTATGTCCTGTACATATTGCAGTTTTGAGAATAAAGCTGACTTTGACTTGACTTTGATTCAAATGATACATTTGTAATGCATAATTACACATTTATCAATTATTTTTAGACAGCATGCAATTTTTGCACACATTAAAATCAAAACACTATCTCTACAGGTTTCTCCACATTCCACTTCACATTCCTGGTGAAATAAAGGCTACTACACATTGAGATTTTTCGTGTCAGGTAGCAATGCTTCATTTTAATGCAATATGGGACTTATATTTACAATGCCATTTCAGGTTTCCAAATAATTCTAACATCTAATGTTCTTACAATTATAAAAAAGTCTTTCATACCAAATTTTATGTAATACAACTGTTAGTGGCTTTGTAAATACAATATGCAAACAAAACAGACGGAAAGCTGAAGTGGATATTTCAATGTAGTTTCATTTTATTTAAAATCATTAACATTCAAATACATATAGCAATATACAATATAGCTTGGCACACCTCAGAGACTATCAGGGAAACCGTAGTTGCACCAAGTTTGTAGCTGGCTGCTACCTGAAGCCAGGATTCTTAAAGTCACTGCCAAACGCTCGGGTAATGTCACAGGGCTGCTGTGGGTCCTTCCATGTCGTATGAAAGGCGAAATACGATGTAGCAGGTCATCAAATCGGCGTGCAGACATGCGGAAGTAACTGAAGTGCATTTCTTCGTCAATTCTCCGCATCGGCATCACCAGCATGTTATATTCCCCACCAGTACGTCTCTGAGAGTGTAATGGCCGAACATACCATCTCCTTCTGCGTCTTCTTCGTCTCATTAAAATTGCAAGACACAATAACTGTTGTTCTATTATAATTTGCTCCTCTAATAAAGACAGTTCAAGAATGAAGCGAGCGGGAAGCCATTTTGTTTGTGTTGTGACGTCAAACAGTTCTTCTTCTACGGTAGATTTCTTCTTCTACACCCTTTCTTGTAACATATGCACATGTTGTAGAGGCTACTGCCACCTGCTGGCCCGTAAAAGAACAGCACTTTGCCATGCTCCGCCGTGCGTCAACCATAAACACAGGGGCGAAACTATGAACGCATTTCGCCGTGCGGCACAGTGCACGCGCGGCGCGCGCGCTCCAGCCTGCGGACCAAAGCGAAAGTCTAACTCAGCCTTAAAGTCCATAGAAACTGGGGGCCAGGAAAGATTAGTGAGTATGGAATTTTTGAAAGCTTTGAAGAGGATGAAAATTCGGAAGGCAGAAGGACCTGATGATATTCCAATGGAGGTTTGGAAATGTCTAGGAGATAACTTAGTGAGAAAATTCAGTTATTCAAGGGCTGTTTTGAGAGTGCATAAATGCCTGAGGAGTGGAGAAGTGTGCTGGTGCCCATCTTTAAGAACAAGTGTGATGTACAGAGTTGTAGCTACTACAGGGGAATTATGTTGAGGAGTCACATAATGAAGATCTGGGAGAGAGTTGTGGAAGCTAGACTTAGACGAGAGGTGACAATTTGTGAGCAGCAGTATAGTTTCATGCCAAGAGCAACACAGGTGCCATCTTTGCTTTAAGGATGCTAATAGAGAAGTATAGAGAGGGTCTGAAAGAACTCTATTGCGTCTTTGTGGATATAGGAAAAGCATATGACAGTGTGCCGAGGAAGGAGGTATGGTTTTGCATGAGGAAATCTGGAGTGGCAGTGAAGTATTTTAGACTGGTACAGGACATGTATGACAGCAGGACAGTAGAGAGATGTGTGATTCGTATGACAGATAGCTTCATGGTGGAGGTGGCACTGCATCAAAGATCAAGAAGCAGGTGGAACAGTGAGAAGGGACAGTGGGTATATTGTTAGAAGGATGTTAGAAATGTACCTGACAGGAAAAAGACAGAGGGTGGCTGAAGAAGAGATATATACTGGTAGATGCAGTTAGAGAGGATATGGAGGTAGTTGGAGTGAGGGCAGAGGATGCAAAGGACAGAGTGAGATGGAGGAGGATGACTCACTGTGGTGACCCCTGTAAAGTGTACGGCCCAAACAAAAATATTTTATTCATCCATCCAACCATTATCTTTTACCCGCTTCTTCTTTTTCGGGTCATGGGGGTCACTGGTGTCCATATCCAGCTATCACTGTGTGTGAGGCGGGGGACACCCTGGACAGGTCTTCAGTCCATCACAGGGACACAGAGACAAATAAGACAACTAACCATTTAATGTCTCACTCACACCTAGGGACAATTTAGAGTTACCAATCAGCCTAACATGAAAGTTTTTGGTCTGTGGGAGGAAACCGGAGTACCTGGAAAAAACCCACACTTGCACAGAGAAAGCATACAAAATTAAAAGAGAAATATCTCAAGTCCAGCCCCGGTGATTGAACCCAGGACTTTCTTGCTATGAAGAAACAGTGACCACTAAGTGTTCTGACAAAAATGCATATAATATAATGTACTTTTTGAGTGTAAAATACGATTACAGCCAGAAAATGAGACTTAGTGTTATATGCATAAGTTATTCAAATGGGTTTTATCTTCTTTCTATTCCAGTCTTTTGTGAAAAAAGTCATCTCTTTGAGAAACAGCAGGGTTTGATGCAATTAAACTTCCACTCAGACATTTACTTATTATTTTTGTTTGTTATTTTGTACATATACAAAATATATAGACTGACCTGAACCATGACAAACTCCTCAGGTCTGAAAATATGTTGTTATCTACCTTCTGTTTCAGGATGAACTGTTACATTGTTCATTTTCTGGAGAGGTGGAAGAAAAACTCATCCGGTCTGAAGAATGGTGCAGTTAACAGTGAAGTGGACGATGGCTGTGATGCTACAGTTGTACTATTGAACAAAGGTACACATTTCCCTGGACTAACATTCAACTACTGGTTGTACAGAAAGGCTTTACAAAATAAACTACTTTTTACCCTCTTAAACCTCCACTTTATCATTTACTTTTATCAGTGCTTGAATGGTTTATGTATGACTTCAACAGAATTTATAAAGTTCTGCTGTAGTGGTTAAGTGAAAGGACCAACTGAAAACCAGTAAGCAACATTTTAATTGGTTCAAGACTTTTGCACAACACTATCAGGTCGTTGAGTTCTTTTTAGCCTCATTTGAACCTAGCTGTAGTTAGCAAAATTGATTTATTTTTCTTCAGAGACCTGACTAGGGACTCTACAAATGAGTTTTCTTGGTTTGTGTGTGTGTGTGTGTGTGGGGGGGGG
>JBBPBX010042231.1:17814-28495 GCA_038048925.1 Garcialebias charrua
CATGGGGCCCAAAAAGAAGAAGTGCTGTTGTTGGGTTAGGGTTTAGGACTAAGTTTAGGGTTAGGTATGTCAGAGAGTCAGAGAGAGAATCAGAGATTCTTTATTGTCATTTGCACCACATGTGGCATATGTGATGGATCGAGATTATGTACAAAGGGTCCCAGTTTTTTTTTTTTTTTATTCAACCTTTATTTAGACAGTTTAATCCCATTGAGCCTTGAGGACTCATTTACAAGAGAGACCTGGTTTCAACAAATAATGATGACAATAGTAACAGTAAATTTTCCTTGGACAATCAACAATAGACAATCATAAGAGAGGCATACAGATTTTTTTAACAAGTTAAAACAAAGATGTCAAAGTAGCAAAACAGACAGATTATAAGGCAGATGTGGAAAATCAAAAACAGGAACACGTCTGCATTGGTTTTTGCCAGGATTCCAACAGATTCTTAAAGCCATTTAGAGAAATCAAGGTCGAGATCTTCAGATCTTTTTGTAAGATATTCCATGAAGTAGGAGAAGGCCCTTTTGCCAAGCTCAGTCCTCACTGACGGAACACTGCAGGTAATCATGTCCTGAGAGCGCACGCTGTAGCTGCACTCACGCAAAGACATGTAGGAGGAGATGTATGACGGCAGCAGACCAAGAAGTGATTTAAAGATGAAAATGTACCAGTGGAAGAGTCTGGTGAGGTTAATGATGTCCAGTTAACCAGTGAATATAGGGTGCAGTGGTGGGTACGATAATCACAGCCAGTTATGAATTTTAGTGAACCATGATAGTCAGCATCCAACATCTGCAGGGTGCTTGTAGGAGCATTCATGTAGACGTTGGATGCTGTCTATCATGGTGCACTAAGATTCATAACTGGCTGTGATCATTGTACCCACCACTGCACCCTGTATTCACTGGTTTACTGGACATCATTAACCTCACGCAGACTCTTCCACCAGTACATTTTTATCAGTTACACCCAACAATAAAATGTACTGGTAATGGTTAGATTTAGGGTTAGGTATGTACTGGTAAACTTTAGGTTTAGGGTAAGGGTCAGGGTTAGGCTATAAAAATTAAATAAATCAAAATGGAATTCAATGCAAAGTCCCTGTAAAGATAGACATTAGACAACGTTGTGAGGACATTTTCCTTTGTGAGAA
The DNA here is from genome assembly GCA_038048925.1 of Garcialebias charrua. Taxonomy (NCBI): domain Eukaryota; kingdom Metazoa; phylum Chordata; class Actinopteri; order Cyprinodontiformes; family Rivulidae; genus Garcialebias; species Garcialebias charrua. The sequence continues at coordinate 18,974 of JBBPBX010042231.1, forward strand.
CATCGGAGCCAAGATGGTGTAGTGGTTAGGGCGTTTGACTTGGGACCCGAAGGACGCGGGTTCGCGTCCCGGCCACTACACATCTTGGGGTGTCTATGAGTGCACACCTATTTCTCCAGCTCCCCGAGCGCCTTCTATGGCTGCTCACTGCACCGCCTGGTAGGTGGTTGGGTTAAATGCAGAGACGAATTTCGTCTGTGTATGGGAAACATACGCAGATGACAAGATTAGACAATTATTATTATTATTATGTATGTGTGTGTGTGTGTGTGTGTGTGTGTGTGTGCACGCACACTTGTTTTGATATCATTGTGGGGACTTACCCCTGACATTTGACCAATGGTGTGAGGACATTTTCCTTTGTGAGGACATTGTGTGTGTGTGTGTGTATGTACAGCAAACCACCACAGAAAGCCGTCTGTGCTGATGGTGGATGAGTTGCTGTCAGCGTACCCCCACCAGCTGACGTTTTCAGAAGCTGGCATGAGGATCATGATCACTAGCCACTTCTCTCCACGGACGCGCCTCACCATGGCTTCACGAATGCTCATCACTGAGGTGAGCTCACTCAAACACAAACCTCTGCTGCTACACTTTGGACTGAAACAACAAAAGATGGAAAAAAATAAGCTGCTGACATATTCAATATCAAAAAAATTACTAAAGCAAGCTGGTTGCATACAAGTAATGTTTGTTGTGTGTGTCTGTTCAAAACGTTTATTTTTACTTTTTTTAAATCAAGTCAAGTCATCTTTATTTATAGAGCACAGTTAAAACAGATAAACTGTTATCAAGGTGCTTCACAAACAACATCAAAGAGATTTAAAATAATGGTAAAACTATGAAATTAACAGCAGTAAAAATACAATAATAATAATAATAATCATTATAATTTTATTTAAAGGGCCTTTCAGGACACCCAAGGACACTTAACAGAGGTTGTGTAAAAACAAAACAAACACAGTTCAAACATCAGCAGGAACAAATTGAAATATACAATAAATAAAGAATATGAAATACAAAATAATATAAAATACATTTAGTAGAGTTAATGATAAGCTAGTCTAAAGAGATGTGTTTTCAGAGCAGTCTTGAACAGAGAAAGAGAGGTGGTGTTTCGTAGGTCTGGCGGTAGAGCGTTCGAGAGGTGAGGGGCAGAGCAGATGAAGGCCCTGCTCCCCATGGTGGAGAGGCAGGCAGAGGGTACATGGAGATGTAGTGAAGAGAAGGATCTGAGAGAGCGTGATGGGATGGAGATTTGTAGGAGGTCAGATAGATAAGGAGGGGCAAGGTTGTGGATAGCTTTGAACATGAGAAGTAGAATTTTGAAGATGATGCGTAATTTAACCGGGAGCCTGTGGAGCTGCTGCAGGACAGGAGTGATGTGGTTGTAGGAAGAGGTTTGAGTGATTTATAACAAATATAACAAAAATGTATAAGAACATCATTAAAATGAAAACACAGAATTAAATATATACACTAAGTCAGCTCACACAGTATGAAATGCCAGAGAGAAAATGTGTTTTTTTAGCAGGGATTTGAACATGTGAAGGGAGGAGGCCTGTCTAATGTTGGGGGGCAGGTTGTTCCAAAGTTTGGGGCTGATGACTGAAAACGCCTGATCTCCTCGGAGCTTCAGTTGTGTTTTTGGAACCGCCAAAAGCATCTGATCAGATTATCTCAGGGCCCGCGAGGGAACATATGGTTCCAGCTGCTCTGAGAGGGACAGGGGAGCGAGGCCATTTAGACATTTATAGGTCAACAACAGAATGTTAAAGTCAACTCTAGTTAGCACAGGGAGCTAGTGAAGGGAGGAGAGAACTGGTGTAATGTGCTCAGACCTACATGTACCGGTTAGAAGCCGAGCTGCTTCATTTTGGACGAGCTGGAGACGTGAGAAGGAGGCCTGGCTGATCCCAGCATACAGTGCATTGCAATAATCCAGGCGGGTTGTGATGAATGCATGGACACAGCTTAACAAATGTAAAACTTATACAATCCTTTAGTGTATCAGGCCCTCAGTTTTTTGCCCAGTCCTCATAAGCTCTCCAGCTGTCAATTTTTTTGTTTAATAAACAGTTTGCAGGCTCCTTAGCCAATATGTTAATAAGCTATAGCTGTAAGACCAGCTCAAGAATATTGAGAATCTGCCTGTAAAAGAGTAGATTGTACAATGTTTTATCCAACAAGATTTGTATTCTGTTCATGTTCATACAGACATGTTCATTTTGTATGTTAGATTGTATAATACTGGTTGCATGGATGATATTGAAGCTGTTTCAATCTCTGTATAAAATCCCACCAAGTTCTTCTTCTGTGGTATACAGAGACAACGTCTAATTAACGCAAGTACTCTGACCAACGGCGAGTCTGACATCCCCATAAAAGGAGGCAGTAGGTGGGGCATAGAAAACGGGCTGTCCAGGACTGAGAGGTGCATAAGCATCTGCAATGACGATCGAGAGGCAGGATACAAGAAAGAGAATGAGGACAGTGAAAACAATGAAAATGATGAAGAAGAAGAGGAAGAAGATGGAGAGGGACCCTTTGTCCCCTTTCAGTGCCCAGGTGGATTTATCAACTGATAAATTTACATGCATTTATTTCACAAGAAATGTTTGCTTATATCATGTGCTTGTAAGAATTCCTGTGTGTATGTATATTAGGATATATATTTTTAGGCTTATTAGCTCCATGTTTATTTAAGATGTGTTATTTTATTACACCTTTTTCTTAAATGTACACACAAAAAATACACATTCTGACAGAAAAGTTGAACAACCAGATGGAGTGATCCAATTTTTACATAATCTGGTCCACATTCAAAACAGCATTGGGTATGTAAGTTATGAGGTAAATTATGGCTTGATGTTGAAACATGGGTATAGCTTTAAGGCTTTGCTTTCTCTGAATCTATTAGGTTTATTTGTGAGCGGACCCAAAGGTGCAGGCAAGTAAACAGCTGTTAGAGATGTGATATTGGCGGACAATCCAGATTGTTTGAATGGCTCTACAATGAATGATAAGAACCGAGTTGCAGACAGTAAAGAGCCATTCCTAGTTTAAAAATGTCTTCCTTGTAATATCGCATTTTTGCTGAGACGAAAGAAAACAGATAAAGGGGAGGAGTGAATCAGCTCAGGAGGGGAGGAGGATAGGTGTCCACTTGTCAAATCACATGGTATGGCCACGTGAAAATATACACTCGTCATAACATAAGTATATCTGTACATGATGACGTCAATTGTTCAAAATTGAATGGCTCAATTGAACTGCTCTATGAAATGGATCATAAGCATCTGGTTCCCTTCAAAGAGCCGTTTATCCCATCTCTGACAAAATCTTGTATAAATATATGACAAGCTGAGAGATGACAAGGATCTGAATAAAGGAATGAGCAATGAAGCACACATTTCCTGGGAAATTTGATTATTAAACAAGAGCAGCTTAGTTATTACAAATTAACAGAGGGTGTGAGTGCCAACAGTGACAGAAGATATAAGAGAAAAAATCAAATCTACGAAAACTAACAAAACTGAAAACATACAACCCACTAATAGCAATAATCAAGTGAAAATGCACTGGAAAATACACTAAAAAGCAAGAAACCAAAAGAATAGTTTATGTTTATGTTTATTAAATTTGTTCATTTTTTTACAAAAGAAACAATACAAGACAATCCCATAAATGATAATGTACAAAATATAAAAAAATGAAAGGTAGCAGAAAGAAGAATAAATCTTATTATATCTGCCCCTTTTTTCCAACAATCAGATTAAACAATAATAATCTTCAACCAACAGTACAAAATGACTAACTCTTTCTAATTTTCTAACTAATACAATACACATTACGCTATTTCATTTTTTTAACACATTCGTTTTGATCATTTTCTTAAATGTAAACATTGACTTGGCATTTTTAACTACATTCTCCAAGCCATTCCATAATCTAATTCCCTGGATTGAGGTAGAACGTCCCTTCAAACTAGTTCTGAATTGTGGTTTTACAAACATCTCTGTCCCCTTAAGATTATAACAACTTTGTCTTTTAACAAAATGCATTTGGATATTTAAAGGTAATGCATTATTTTGAGCCCTATACATAACTGATAAAATATTATAGTCTACCAAATCATGGAACTTCAATAACTTCAGTTGATAAAATAATGTACTTGATGGATGACGGTAATGTTTTCTAGTGATAATTCTTACAGCTCTTTTCTGTAATACAAAAATAGGCTTTGTGATTGTTTTACACGCATTCCCCCAAACATCAATACAATAGATTAAGTGTGGAACAATGATTGTGTTATACAACAAATACAGAGCTTTATCATTCAATAGGTCTCTGACTTTGTACAGTACTGCAATCGATTTAGCTATTTTTATTCTTACAGAATTTATGTGTTGTTTCCATGTCAGTTTGTCATCAATGATAACACCCAAAAACTTCACCTCACTCACTCTACAAATCTCAACACCCTCAATTTTGAGTGGAACATCAACAGTTTTCTTTTTATTACTGAATATCATGTAATTAGTTTTTTCTAGATTTAATGATAATTTATTTATTTTAAACCAAGTTTGTATCTTGACAAATTCTGTCTTTATCAATTCCAACATTTGTTCTATATCTTCACCTAAACAGAAAAATGTGGTATCATCAGCAAAAAGTACACATTTAAGGAGTCCTGACACATTTACCAAGTCATTCACATATAAAATAAATAGCTTTGGTCCAAGTACAGAGCCTTGGGGAACTCCACATGTGATATTACAGAGGTCAGATCTTACATCATTTATTTGTACAAATTGTTTCCTATCTTTCAAGTAGCTAGATACCCACTGTAATGCTGGTCCTCTAATACAGTGTTTTTCAACCTTTTTTGAGCCAAGGCACAGTGTTTTCATTGAAAAAATCCCGAGGTACACCACCAACCAAAATTGTAAACATAGATACACTGTATCCGCCTACATTACCACTACCGGTGTATGAATGTCTGAATGAATGGGTGGATGGCTGGTATTGTAAAGCGCTTTGGGGCTCCTCACAGGGGGCTGGAAAGCGCTATATAAATAAGCTCCATTTACCATTTACATTAAATATATAGTCATTCTTATCAAAGTGTCTTGAATAGGAATGAAATGAACACAAAAATGTATTTTTATCATGTTTTATATTTCTTATTTCAAAGTGCACTTAACATGAAATTGCACTTAACATGCCTTCAAATATACCTGAACAGTGCCACACCAATGTGGTCTTAAAATTAAAGAGGATGAAATTGCACTTAACATGCCTTCAAATACACCTGAACAGTGCCACACCAATGTGGTCTTAAAATTAAAGAGGATGAAACTGCACTTAACATGCCTTCAAATACACCTGAACAGTGCTACACCAATGTGGTCTTAAAATTAAAGAGGATGAAATTACACTTAACATGCCTTCAAATATACCTGAACAGTGCTACACCAATGTGGTCTTAAAATTAAAGAGGATGAAACTGCACTTCGGGGGCAGTTCCCTTGGATTGGCAGACTGGGGTGGTGGTTCCCCTATTTAAAAAGGGGGACCGTAGGGTGTGTTCCAACTATAGGGGGATCACACTCTTAAGCCTCCCTGGTAAGGTCTATTCAGGGGTTCTGGAGAGGAGGGTCCGTCGGATAGTCGAACCTCGGATTCAGGAGGAGCAGTGTGGTTTTCGTCCTGGTCGTGGAACACTGGACCAGCTCTACACCCTCAGCAGGGTCCTGGAGGGTGCGTGGGAGTTTGCCCAACCAGTTTACATGTGTTTTGTGGACTTGGAGAAGGCATTCGACCGCGTCCCTCGGGGGGTTCTGTGGGGGGTACTCCGGGAGTATGGGGTACCAGGCCCTTTGATAAGGGCTGTTAGGTCCCTGTACGACCGGTGTCAGAGCTTGGTCCGCATTGCCGGCAGTAAGTCAGGCTCGTTTCCGGTGAGAGTTGGACTCCGCCAAGGTTGCCCTTTGTCACCGATTCTGTTCATAACTTTTATGGACAGAATTTCTAGGCGCAGCCAAGGTGTTGAGAGGATCCGTTTTGGTGACCTTAGAATCGCTTCTCTGTTTTTTGCAGATGATGTGGTCCTACTGGCTTCATCAGTTCGTGATTTACAACTTTCACTGGAGCGGTTTGCAGCCGAGTGTGATGCGGCCGGGATGAGGATCAGTTCCTCCAAATCCGAGGCCATGGTCTTGAGCCGGAAAAGGGTAGCATGCCCTCTCCGGGTCGGGGAGGAGGTCCTGCCCCAAGTGGAGGAGTTTAAGTATCTCGGGATCTTGTTCACGAATGAGGGAAAACTGGAGCGTGAGATCGATAGGCGGATAGGTGCAGCGTCCGCAGTGAAGCGGGCGCTGTACCGGTCTGTCGTGGTGAAGAGAGAGCTGAGTCAAAAGGCAAAGCTCTCAATTTACCGATCGATCTACGTTCCCACCCTCATCTATGGTCATGAGCTTTGGGTTATGACCGAAAGAACAAGATCTCGGATACAAGCGGCTGAAATGAGTTTTCTCCGCAGGGTGGCTGGACTCTCCCTTAGAGATAGGGTGAGAAGCTCAGTCATCCGGGAGGGACTCGGAGTAGAGCCGCTGCTTCTCCACATCGAGAGGAGCCAGTTGAGGTGGCTCGGGCATCTGGTTAGGATGCCTCCTGGACGCCTCCCTGGTGAGGTGTTCCGGGCACGTCCCACCGGGAGGAGACCCAGAGGAAGACCCAGGACGCGCTGGAGGGACTATGTTTCTCGGCTGGCCTGGGAACGCCTTGGGATTCCCCCGGAGGAACTGCTCCAAGTGGCTGGGGAGAGGGAAGTCTGGGCCTCCCTACTTAGGCTGCTACCCCCGCGACCCGACCCCGGATAAGCGGAAGAAGATGGATGGATGGATGGATGGAAACTGCACTTAACATGCCTTCAAATACACCTGAACAGTGCCACACCAATGTGGTCTTAAAATTAAAGAGGATGAAACTGCACTTAACATGCCTTCAAATACACCTGAACAGTGCTACACCAATGTGGTCTTAAAATTAAAGAGGATGAAACTGCACTTAACATGCCTTCAAATATACCTGAACAGTGCCACACCAATGTGGTCTTAAAATTAAAGAGGATGAAATTACACTTAACATGCCTTCAAATACACCTGAACAGTGCCACACCAATGTGGTCTTAAAATTAAAGAGGATGAAATTACACTTAACATGCCTTCAAATATACCTGAACAGTGCCACACCAATGTGGTCTTAAAATTAAAGAGGATGAAATTACACTTAACATGCCTTCAAATATACCTGAACAGTGCCACACCAATGTGGTCTTAAAATTAAAGAGGATGAAATTACACTTAACATGCCTTCAAATACACCTGAACAGTGCTACACCAATGTGGTCTTAAAATTAAAGAGGATGAAATTACACTTAACATGCCTTCAAATATACCTGAACAGTGCCACACCAATGTGGTCTTAAAATTAAAGAGGATGAAATTACACTTAACATGCCTTCAAATACACCTGAACAGTGCCACACCAATGTGGTCTTAAAATTAAAGAGGATGAAATTACACTTAACATGCCTTCAAATACACCTGAACAGTGCTACACCAATGTGGTCTTAAAATTAAAGAGGATGAAATTACACTTAACATGCCTTCAAATACACCTGAACAGTGCTACCATTCTCTCTACATTTTACTCACTTAGTGTGAAACCTGTGCCTGTTTGGATGAACACAAAGCTGATATTCTGGCACGAATTGAAGAAAACACACACACAAAGCTCTTCCTCAACAGCTTTCAGTCTCTCTCTGCTTTTAGTTTTCATGGCAGTTAGGCTGGAGAAGCTCACTTTGCACAGATATGTTGTGGAAAATGGGAGCAATGTCAAAATAGCTAAAAGTAAATCCAAAAGAGATGTAAGCCTTACTGTACAGTCTCACGTTCACAGTTTCTGCCTTCTTCTGATTTCCACTTGGGCCTTCATCTGGGTCCGTATTTTGTCCAGGGACCAGACCGGATTTAGTATTTTTTCTTTTGAAAAAGTTTTCCATCGCTGTTTGTTTGAGAAGATCCTCGCTGTTGGTTTGTTTTGCTCACTGCTCACGTCACGTTCATGCGCCGCTACTTCTCTTGTTTCAAATATGGTATTAGAGTCTAATACCATATTTGTTCAGTTTTTCAAGGAGAATGGTGTGATCAATAGTATCAAATGCTTTTTTTAAATCAACAAAAATACTGATACAATATTGTTTTTGATCGACAGCAGTAGTTATTTGTTCCATTAATTCCATGAGAGCCATTGATGTAGAGTTTTTTGCTCTAAACCCATACTGACTGTTGCTTAGAATATTTTGTTTATCTATAAATTGATCTAGTCTGTTTACAAATAGTTTTTCAAGAATTTTTGAAAACTGTGGTAACAAGGATATAGGTCTATAATTGTTGAACACACATTTATCACCATTTTTAAAAAGAGGAACTACCTTAGCTACTTTCATATTATCTGGAAATATTCCTGTTGAAAATGATAAATTACATATGGCTCAATAACATGGCTCATTATGTCCTTTACAAACATCATATCCATGTCCACCCAGTCCCTTGATCTCTTGTCTGTAAGATTTTTTACTACATTCATTATTTCCTCTTTGTTGGTTCCATTTAGAAAAATACTATTTGCACAACCTTTAATTGTATGGATCACATTATTATCTGCTTTTGGTATTTTAGCTGCAAGGCTTGATCCAACATTCACAAAATATTGATTAAATCCATTTACAATTTATAAGGTTTAATAGTTTAATAGTTTTATAGTTTTATAGTTTTAATAGTAAGGTTTAATAGTTAGGTTTAATAGTAAACCTCTGTGGCATTAAAGAAAGTGATACAAAAACATTGAAACAAAATGATGAGACAAAGAACTAAGATGAACTAAGAAGTCCAAACAGGGAAAATAATCAAACACAAAGCCGTGACGTGAACTATCGAGAAGTAAAGACAACAACAAATGATTTCAACAACATGAAGCTGAGCCTCCACAGTTACAGTCATACAAGATTCATTACATGCATTATTGCTAAAGTATAGTAATAGTAAGTAGTAAATAACTACCTGAACATCAAACACAGAGAACAAGTGAGAACAGGGAGACTGGCAAGAAAGTAACTGTATTAGGTTGAGCTAGAGCTGTAATTTCTAACCCGGACCGACCCAGATTAGGGCTGGTCCAGGCTGTTATAATTTGATTAATGTGCTGGCCAGGCCAGTCTTGGGCTTTGATGGGGTTTTGTAAATCATACAGCACAAATGAATTGAGAGGATGAAGAAAGAAAGAACAGTGCAGCAGTTAATCAAACTGTGGAAGAGATCACTGGCACATTGCGCAATAATTGCGCACATGGGCTCAGGCTTCTGCAGTTTTGCAAATCATACAGCACAAAGGAAACTAAGTAAGAATGAACAATATAAAATTGTGTTAATCTACTTGTTGAGGAGGAGGCAG
>JBBPBX010042232.1:6372-17231 GCA_038048925.1 Garcialebias charrua
AATAATTTATTATTTTTTTTTGTGTGTGTTTAAATGTTCTTAATTTCATGTGTACAGCACTTTGTTGCAGCTGTGGTTGTTTTAAAGGCTTTATAAATAATAATTATAATAAAAATTATAATTTTTAATCATATTTGCGCAGCTTCCGGGGGTTTCCGGAAATGCCGCAGTGTCCTCCATTTTACGTTTAGTTACAGTCTCGGCACTCGGCAGCTGGCTTTGGAGGACCGTGTGTCCGATCAGAGGTTGCCTCATACGGATAAATGAGCTGGAAACGCTCGGTGAACTCTGTGGACGTCTCAGGCCCGGAGCAGCAGCCACCGATCGCTCCCACCCATCGTGCCCGACACCACCAGCTCATGGGCTGGGCTAACACGCAGCTAGTGCTAACGCGGGGACACCAAGCCGACAGGCCACAGAGAGGCCATCTGCGTCCGGGAGCTCGCCTCGATGTCCGCTTGGCAGCCTAAGATGTCGGGGGACACTGAGCTAACGTGGAGAAACAACGCCAACAGCCTTTTTGGATGGGCTAACATGCTAACGAGTGCAGCTAATGGCGGGGGCTAACAACAGCTTGATTCCAACTTAAAGCTTGATAAACAGATCAGTTCTGTTGTCAAAACCAGCTTCTTTCAGCTCCGTCTGCTCTCTAAAGTAAAGTCACTCCTCAGCCGTAGTGATCTGGAGAAGGCCATCCATGCCTTTGTGACCTCCAGACTTGACTATTGTAATGCTTTGTATGTTGGTATTAATCAATCCTCCATCTCCCGTTTACAGCTTGTACAGAACTCTGCCGCGCGCTTTTTGACCAACACACGAAAATATGAACACATCACTCCTGTCCTGTCCTCTCTACACTGGCTCCCGGTTCAGTTCAGGATACAGTTCAAGCTGCTCCTGTTTGTTTTCAAAGCTCTGAATGGACTTGCACCTCTGTACATCTCAGAACTTTTGAAAGTCCATCAGCCCGGCAGAGCTTTACGATCTGCCAGTCAACACCTGCTGGAGGTGCCTCGCTCAAGGTACAAACAATGGGGAGACCGGTCCTTTTCTGTTGCCGGCCCAAAAGCCTGGAACAGCCTCCCCCTTGAGCTGCGTGCCACCTCTGATCTGACTCTGTTCAAAACCAGACTGAAGACCCACTTGTTCAAAAAAGCTTTCACTCTGTAACTCTGATTACTTTTGATATTTTAGTATGTAGCATTTGTATTTCCATTGCCTCCTTTTATTGCTGTTGCTTTTATTTTATTTTCACTGATTTATTGAACCGGATTTTATATTTTCTGTCCTGTTAAGCACCTTGGTCAGTGCAAGGCATTGTAGGAAGGTGCTATACAAATAAAGTTTATTTATTATTATTATTATTATTATTAATAAATGCACTTCAATGATCAAATCAGCTGCATTTCACCGGGGTGGCGCTACAGAATGAAGCTGATTTGACAGTTGCTCCAGGCGAGCTGGATGAAGATGACAGGCTTTGGCAAGCCGATTGTGTCATTAATAGCCACTTTTACCACACAACGGCATGCCATACTACTTGGGGCGACCATGGCGCAGTGGTAATGGCAGTCGACCCCCAATCGGAAGGTTGGAGGTTCGAATCCCGCGTCCGCCCACCATGTATCGTTGTGTCCCTGGGCAAGACACTTAACCCCGAGTTGCTCCCGGTAGGTCTGGATGGCGCCTTGCAAGGCAGGCTACCACTACCGGTGTATGAATGTCTGAATGAATGGGTGGATGGCTGGTATTGTAAAGCGCTTTGGGGCTCCTCACAGGGGGCTGGAAAGCGCTATATAAATAAGCTCCATTTGAGTGCCATCTAGTGGCTGAAAATGGTAGTGTTCAATATTTTCAGTCAGAATGAATGAAAACGGTCATTTCTTTTTTTTTAATCACTGTTTTTTTATTAAAGTTTTTTTCCTTTGATACATACAAATAACAAACCGTGGGTACAAAAGATGTTATACATATGGTCTGTTTAAACAACATACTTGTTGAAAACGGTCATTTCTCAGCCAAAACTTGGTTCATAAATATGGGGAAAAATCCATAAATATGTTGCTTCGGCATATACATAGTTCCCATGTGACGTCACATCTGTGGGTTGTCCTTTTTGACCCTCCCACAGGTAGGCTAAGCAGCAGTTGGAGCGCGTTCTACTGGCTGTGTATTTTTCACGTGTTTTTGTTAATTTCTAATTAATTGCAATGGTTACTTCGTGTTGTGTCAGTGGGTGTTCCAGTCGGGTAGACGTTTGGGCAACGCGCAGGTTTCACTTCATCAAAAAAAAAGAAAACGTGAAGGATTTATTTCATCGGAGAAACTCGCACCGCCCCATCTCTGCTTGGATCTGCTCAGAAGATCGTGCTTTTGGCCGGTAAACAAAATATTCTACATAAATCATTTTGTGAAACAATGTTAGAGTACAACTGTCTGTGTGTTAGAGCTGTTTTTTTTTTTTTTTTTTCATTATTTTAGTGACACCGTCTTGCATGCTGTGGCTAGCTTAGCATCTCGCTAACGCGGCCTCTTCACGGTCCACCGGGCCCGGCGGTGAGACCGTCCCAGTGGGAGAAGGAGGACGGGAGCCAAGTCGTGCGGGCGACGCGTCGGTCCCATGGGACGTGCCTCCGCGGCCGCGACGGATCCACGCCGTCCGATGAGCTCGACGGACCATCCGCTCCAGATGCTAACAACATGCTAACTTCCAACACGGTAACACTCAAAGTGCTGGTTCTGGTCTGTGTTCAGCCTGGACTGTTTGTGCTGGCTGTGTGTTATTTTAGTTAAACCTTTTTTTAGCTGGTTAGATCTGATTGAGACAGTTTACACATCTTTTTTGGATTTAAAGCTGTGAAGCCGGTGTGCTGTAAAGCTCTGTGCTGTGAATCCGGTGTGCGCTCTTTGTAGTAATTAAATAATTAATGATATCGGAGTAACTACTTTGTGACAAGTTGTCTGATTCGTCTGCCATGATTTCTTTCTCAAACTCATTTAACTCGACCACTGCCATTTTGCTGTTGTTCCTTGGTGAAGCTGTAGCTCGTGTTTTTGTCCGTATAATTTGCTCTGCTAGTTCGCCATTTTGCCTTTCTCTGCCTTCAGATGTGGTGCGGAAGCCGGTATGGGGGCGTGTCTGGGAACTATGTATAAGTCGCAGGGCATGCAAATTATGAAAAAAAAAAACAACAACAAAAAACACGAATTATATGGCAAAAAATTTGGCAGTTATTTTTAGTTGTTTTTTCAAAAATGGTGCAACTTTTTTAGTTAGATTAGATTAGATTAGATAAAACAGCACTTCATTGCTCTCTTGGGCAGACTCCTCTTGTGAAATGAAGAGTTATAATATTTTTAGTGTTTACTATGTTCAGCATTTTCAGGATTGTACATAATGGTTGCACACAAGTTTTGCATTTCCCTAAGAACATTTTGAACATGTCAACAGTAAATTAGGGGAGTGGTGATTAGAAAAGGTGGACCTGTGATTGAAAGATCGTCGGTTCAGCTCTTCGGTCTGACATCAAAATGTGGGTGGGACAGGTGAGGCACCCACACCTGCCTCCACAATCATTTGCCTCACACTAGGCCCTTAACCCCCACCATCTGCTCCCCTGGGCACCCTGGCAGCTCTCTGCTCCACACAGTGGGCTGTGGTAGCTCGGTGGTCTGTGGTTGCTTCAAGAAGGGCATCCGGAGTAAAAATAATTGTCAAGTCATCATGCGTGTTAGTTCACTGTGGCGACCCCTGAAGAAAAGAGCAGCTGAAAGAAAAAAGACAAAGCGGTAAATTGTGTTCTAAAGTTGACAAAATCCACTCTGCTCACGTTCGTTCTGAGACCAAATCAAGTGCGGGATTAACTTTTCAGTTGAACTGAGAATACATTCGGAATCACTGTCAGATAATTATGTTCCAAGGCAAGCACAACATTAATTCAAGTTCCACTTAGTTGATTTTAAAACATCAGAGGCAAAAAAAGAAGATCAACTCTTACACCTGACAAACATCCTCAGAGACGCGAGTTCCTTCTGTGCAGCAGCAGCAGAGAAAGCAGCCAGCAGTGCAGTCGCAGATGTTCAAGGTATGTTTAGGTCGATGAACGACAAATGATGCGTAAATAACAGATGTGCAAAACACAGAAAACTGTTCAAGGAGTTTTCATTATGAGCCATTAATATGGTTTATTTGACCTTTTAAAGCTTGGCCCGTAACTGAGTGAGCATTAACTCATTTGAATGAAAATACAATACGCAAGAACACTGGATGTCATTTAATACCATTATACAGGTAGTCCCCGACTTACGACGGAGTTCCCTTCCTACGTGACGTCGCAAGTCAAATTTCGTCGTAAGTCGGAAAATACGTCCAAACTGCACCTTATACGTACAATTCTGTATTTTACCAAGCACTTAGCCTATCCTAACACAGTACCCCACATAATTATCAAAAAACACATACATTTGTAGCCATAATGAAGGGAAAAAATAGTTAATAACCTACTCGGAGCTGGTGAAGCCTTCCTCCGCCTGTTAGCATGTTAGCTTGTTATTCCTCCAAGCTTTGCAGCTGCCCTTTAGTTTCCCATTGCTTTGCGCGGTCCAGAGCTTTACAGTAAGGTCTATTAGCATGTTAGCTTGTCGGTCTTCCGGTCTAAGGTCTGCAGGTCCGGCCCTCTGCCGTCAAGCTACTGCTGTCAAAACCGGAAGGAACTCGGAACTCGGCTTTCAAAATAGAAAAAAATAAAAAATGTTTATTTTTATTTTTATGTGAGATGCGTGACGTAACCGCAAAACGTCGTAAGTCAAGGCCGTGGTAAGTCGAGGACTACCTGTATTTTAATTTGTACAACAGGTAATAATACTTTGGTTACCTGGCTGCAGGTTACAGATCCTGGATCAGCTCAGATTGATTTTTATGGTTAAAAAAAGGTCCCTGTGGGTGAAAAATTAGATTTTGAGGCTTGACTTGAATTTGAAGTTTCTTACACTTTCAATGTATTTATCTCAGCATGCTCTGTTCTATCGACCTGCTAAACAAACAAAAAATATAAATTAACGGGTTGTGAATAATAGGTGAAGAAAAAAGGGCAAATATTAACATGCAGCAACAAGTAATTTCAACACTTCTCAGCTGCATTTGGAGACTCGACGCCATGTTTTATGTAGATGGATCAACAGCGGGCCCGGTGCTGTAAATCACAGGCTGGTGTCAGCATGGCATGGTTGAACGTGAGAGCCTATTTATTTTTCTTTGACACATGCTTTTCATCAGTGAAGAAAAACTGCTCTTCTAGATTTGCGCCTCAAATGAAACTCGCACAAATGATGGACTTCTCCCGACATGAAAAGGTACAGGTCGTGATATTAACAGAATGTATTCTTATCTTTCTGCTTTGGCGAAGACAAGTGTTTCTGTTTTTCTTTCGTTACAACCCAGCATAAATTAGAGACTGAATACATTAATAAATGAAAGTTTTTTTTTCTTCAATAAAAATAATAATTTCTGGGGTAAATATCATAAATGAGCTAATGAAAAAAGTCATATGATGTGCAGCAGTAGTCTGCCTCAGTGCTCATCAAACATGTCTCACCTGAACAGGTGCAACTATCCATGCTGCTGATTTTTTGCCTTTAAGCTGCTGTATTCACACCCATTTGCTCACTACAAACTCATGTTCAGGCTGTTGTTTAATATATTGTATTATTTTACATTATTGGTGTTTAGCATATATCTTAATAATAATAATAATAATAATAAATTCAATTTTTACCGCACTTTTCATTAATAAAAATCTCAAAGTGCTACAACAATAAAACAAGTGATAAAATCAAATAAAATCAATAATGAAATATCTTAGATCCTATTTGCAGATTACATCTGATCACTTGCGTTGCAGAATGAATGATGTGCTGCAGTCTGCTTTTGACCTTAGTGGAAACCATGGAAGCAGAGTGCAACAGGGTAAATGGTAAATGGACTGCACTTTCTGATCAAGATACTCAAAGCGCTTTACACTTCAATCTGTGTCCTCATACCCATTCATACGGCACAGGGTGATGGAACTGGTGAGAATGGGCCTGGTGACAACTGTGCAGAAGCTCCATGACTGTATTTAGTATGTTGAACTTCCTCAGCTGACTCAGAAGGCACATAATCTGTTGCGTTTTGGATATGATGAAGCTTATGTTGGGCTCTCACGTCAGATCCTCAGTGGGGGGGTGTCCAGACAGCAGAAAGCTCCACAGTGTCCACTGATGGGTGTGAAAGGTGCAGGTGGGGCTGAGTTCCTCCTGAAATCCACCATCATCTTCACAGTTTTACAGAAGTTTAGTTCCACACTGATCTGTCTGCATCAGTCCACCATGTGGTCAATCTTCCACCAGTACACAGTTGTATCTCTACCAGAAATGAGAGTGGCGTCACCTCAGGAGCTTGATGGACTCATGTGAGGATGAAGCTGCCAGGGCTTCAGAGACGAGCCTCCCCAGCCTCACCTGCCACTTCCTGTCAGTCAGGAAGTTGGTCAAAGCCTAGTTCCTCCATGTTTTGTTATGGATGAGTGCGTTTTGAAGAACTCGTGGTGTTTTTAAAAGGACAAAATACTTTTTATAGTGTGTCTAGAAAAAAAAGGTTTTGCTATTTTGAAGAAAAAAGAAAAGAAAAGAGGAGTAAGACATAGACGACTTTTAACTTTGCCTCACTGATAATCTCTGTTGGGGTTTATGTTATTTGCATTCGACGTAATGATCACAGCACGGTCACATCTGTCGGCATGTGTGCATGCACACACACACACACACAGTCCCATCTGAACAAAGCTTCCGTCCTGCCTACGATCCATCTGTTACGTCATGTTCACCGTATAACCCTGTTTAGTAAATCCATCACGTGTGCATCGATCCCCCCCAGATTGAGTATTGATGGTCGCGCACAACCGAAGTAAACACGGACCACCAAACAAACACATCCTTACAAGTCATGCACAAGTGTGGTTCACACACCTTTTCTGCAAGATGTCATTTTTGCATGCACTGATGCAGTGAAGGCCTCGCGGCTCATCCATAACAAATACCTGCTCTCTCACTCTCTTCCTCCATCTGCTGTGTAGTAACAGATGCGTAGTATGCTTTAACCTGGTCATCTCAGTGTGTGTGTGTGTGTGTGCGCGCGCGTGTGTGTGTGTGAGATATTTTATCCATGGTCATGCAATCTGCGCAAGACTAAACAACAAAAAGAGAGCCAGATGGAAATAGCTACAGATTTGAAGAGCTTCAGACACTGATAATAAAAAATAAATAAATAAAAAACATGGAAGAAAGTGACAAAAGAAAATTGTGAATCACTGCAATAATCCTACATTTTGCGATTTAATTAAACTTGCTCTAAAAGTGTGCAAGAGGAAAGCTACAAAAGAAAGAGCTCAATTTAAAAAACAGAAATGGAAAAAGCTTGCTGGATTGTGTTTTATGTTTCTGTGGTTCTTGTTCAAACATGATTAGTTAGAGCCCGATGAGTCAGCAGCTGTACATAATATAACGGCTGAATGCTCATACAGCTCATGCTAAAATGTACTTATATCCACACAGTGTTTGTTAGTTGAGCATTTTGTATCTCCTACACACATTGAATCATTAGTATTACACAATGTTCAGTACTGACAGAGTTTGACCTGAGCAGACTGTGTAGGTGGTTTTCTCACTTATATTTAAATTAAATTCAGAAGTCATCTGCATAAAATGTAACTTTGTTGTGTTTCTGTTGGTGTAAAAAGAGAGTCCAGACAGGATGGAGTGGATGGAGAAAAGTTTCAGGAGTGATTTGTGACAAAAGCAAAGGTCAAAATAAAAGTTTACAAGACAGTGGTGAGACCAGCTACTATATTGTATGGTCTGGAGACAGAGACATGGACAAAAAGACAGGAGACAGAACTGGAATGTCAGAAATGAAGGTGTTGAGGTTCTCCTTAGGAGAGACAAGGATGGATAAGATCAGGAATGAGATCATCAGAGGTACAGCACATGTTGAACAACTGGGAGATAAAGTTAGAGAGGCCAGACTGAGATGGTTTGGACATGTCCAGAGGAGGGACAGTGGTTTGGACATGTCCAGAGGAGGGACAGTGGTTTGGACATGTCCAGAGGAGGGACAGTGGTTTGGACATGTCCAGAGGAGGGACAGTGGTTTGGACATGTCCAGAGGAGGGACAGTGGGTGGACATGTCCAGGCTCAGGATCTGCTGTTGCCAGGCCAAAGAGCGGCTACATCCGAGCCCGGGAACTGCTGCCATAACGTGAGTAATGGCAAAAAAAAAAAAAGAACTGACAGAAAACAGTTGAATCAGCAGATGAAAGTTTAAACGATATGGAGGAAATCAAAAGATCACTGGACTTTATGAGCACAGAGCTGAAAAGACAAGCAGATCAGCTGAACAGCATGATGGAAGCGTTTGAAGAGGTAAAGTTGTTGAGAAACCAGATGATTGAAAGAGACAAAAAGATAGCTGAACTGGAAAATAAAGTAGATGGTCTAGAACAATTTATAAGAAACAACAATTTGTTGATTAACGGACTGGAAATTAAACACCAATCATATGCGGATGCTATTAAAAATGACAACATCACAGAGGATTCACCACAGGAGCAACTACTGACTTTGGAACAAGTACGGTAGTTACTTTTTTACAGGACATGGACATTAAAATCGAACAAAAGGACATTTATATCTGTCACACATTGTCTAATAAATCAACCAAACTCAAACTGACTATAGTTAAGTTCACAAATAGGAAATCAAGAAACAATGTAATAATGCAAGCAAAACAAAAAAAAACTGAAAGGAACAAACGTCTACATAAATGAACACTTACAGAAGGATGTTAGAGGTGCAGCTGCCAGGAAAAAGACAGAGGATATGATGCAATTAGAGAGGACATGGAGGTAGTTGGAGGAGGAGGGCTCGCTGTGGCGACCCCTGAAGATAGAAAAGCTGAAAGAAGAAGAAAGTCATATTACTGTTTGTGTTATTTCTGTATAAAAGTTGATCACTACTTCAACGTACGTTTCACATGTGATAATTACAGGTAGTCCTCGACTTACAACGGTCTCGAGTTACGACGTTTCGCGGTTACGACGCATCTTCCATTAAAAAAAAATTTTTTACATTTATTTTGAAAAGCCGAGTTACGCAGTTTCCGGTTTTATGACGTAAACGTAGCGGCGGAGGAATAGTGCACTGTACTCTCTAAAAAAACTAAGTCTGGTCTTCTGGACATTCAAAAAACAAAACAAAACTTTATTGTGAACGCGGTTTTACGTCGTAAACGAATACGGAGGATGGACCGAGTTGGACGGCTGGACGGCGGTTTTACGTCATAAACGAATGGAGAATACGGAGGAGGGGTAGAGGAAACTGCTTCACCAGCATACCAGTAGGAAATTAACTATTTTTTCCCTTCATTATGGCTCCCAAATGTATGTGTTTTTTGATAATTATGTAGGGTACTGTGTTAGGATAGGCTAAGTGCTTGGTAAAATACAGTAAGGTGCAGTATGTACTTATGTTCCAACTTACGTCGAAATTCGGTTTACGCCGCCGCGTAGGAATGGATCTCCGTCGTAAGTCGAGGACTACCTGCATTACAATAAAAATTAATAGTAATGTAAAATATTAATGACCAAATTGTTTGGAGGTGTAGTTTTTATTTCATTGACATCATTGTGTGTTTATTTTTTGTTTGTTTGGGGGTTTTGCATGAAGTTCACTGTGAATGCAACATTCATTTGTACTCCGTGTTACTGGGAGGTAATTACTCATCTAATTTTAATAATTTTATTAATCTTGTGGCCAGGAGTCAGGAATTACTTCACTCAGATGATGAAAGACACTGGATGTTGAGGGTTGTTGTGGTTGATGTTTCTGTTCAGTGTTGCATGGAGTATGCAGTGGCAGACTCCAAGAAAGTTCATTTTTTTAATTACAGGAAGTCCCGGACTTAGGAACGAGTTCCGGACCTAAGGACCGTTCGTAGGTGGATTTTGCCGAAAGTGAGAGCCCACCAGAGCCGCCACTGCCTGCACGTATATGTTACTGTACAGTTACCAAGCACTTCGCCTATCCTAACACACCTAACACACCTAGTGCATACAGTATCACATGTAAATAAATTAATTAAAAAAAAATTCTTACTTTGAGCTGGTCAAAGCCTGCCTTCGTCTTTTAGCATTAGCTCTTGCACGTCTGAGCTCCCCAGCTTCGTTCCGCTCCACACGCGCACACGCAGTCCAATCTGTTTACAAGAAGGACTGTTAGCTTGTTAACTTCATACATTTGGAGCCAGAATTTTTTTTATAACTTACTGAAAGCCGTTTCTCCGCGATGTTCGTCCATCCAAAACAAGCTGCTCCGCGTTAGCCGATGTTAGGCCCCGCCCTTAGCAGCACTCGTTAGCTCCTGCATTAGCTGTGTGGTTAAAGCTGCACTATGTAACTTTGTAATGCAGTCTGTAACTTTTCTAACAATATATTTTTAACATATTTCTTCACTCTGTCACTATCTACTGACAGACTGCTGTTAGACAAAGTAATCTCTGAAAAAAACTATAGTCCCCTTGCTTCTCTATCAGCATTTATAAAAACACTAAAAACACAGAGTGACCCGCCGTTAACCAGCCAATAAAAACAGAGTTTGTAACCAGCCAATAAAAACAGAGCTTGAATTTGAATCAGCCAATAAAAACAGAGCTTGAATTTGAATCAGCCAATAAAAACAGAGCTTGAATTTGAATTTCAGCAGAGCAAGGGGGGCAGAGCCATATATGGCTCTGAGGGGGAGGGATCAGAGAATGCTTTGCCTGTTG